>WEIT01033454.1:85501-201807 GCA_013389985.1 Dryoscopus gambensis
CAGCGCCGGCTGCCCCCCAGCCACGTGCAGAGCTCCTTTTTTAGGTCCTTCTGTGACAATTTGGAGCAATAACGTTTCAAAATACCAAACAGCAACCAATTTTCACAGAATTCACAGAATGTATGTATGGGTTGGAAGAGACCTGCAAGATCATCGAGTCCAACCTGTGCTCTAACACCTCAACCAGATCATGGCACCCAGTGCCATATCCAGTCTTTTTTTAAACACATCCAGGGACGGTGATTCCACCACCTCCCCAGGCAGTCCATTCCAGTACTTTATCACCCTTTCTGTAAAAACCTTTTTCCTAAAATCCAACCCATATTTCCCTCGGCGCGGCTTGAGGCTGTGTCCTCTCGTTGTGTCGGTCACTGCCTGGAGAAGGAGCCCGACCCCCAGCTGACTGCAGCCGCCTTTCAGGGAGTTGCAGAGAGCAATAAGGTCACCTCTGAGTCTCCTCTTCTCCAGGCTGAACAGCCCCAGCTCCCTCAGCCGTTCCTCACAGCGCTTGTGTTCCCAGCTCCTCTCCAGCCTCGTTGCCCTCCTCTGGACGTGCTCAAGCATCTCCACGTCCTTCCTGAGCTGAGGGGCCCAGAACTGGACACAGCACTCGAGGTGTGGCCTCATGAGCACTGAGTACAGGGCAAGAATGACCTCCCTGCTCCTGCTGGCCACACCATTCCTGATCCAGGCCTGGTGCCGTTGGCCTTTTTGGCCACCTGGGCACACTGCTGGCTCATGTTCAACTGGCTATCAACCAGTACCCCCATTAATTACTGGGAAAGACAGGTGAAGGATGGCTGTGAGCCTGGGCCACCTGTGGCTGAGGGAGAGAGGGGAGGACGCTCCCACGGCACAGATTTCTTGGGCGAGTGACCCTCAGCTGGTGTCTTGGTTATAAAAACTGGAGCTGGGATTGCTCCCTCGGCCCAGAAATGTTCCCTGATGCCAGGTGAGGCTCGGACAGGGAGGGTGGAAGGGCTGTTGCAGGGCCTTGGAGCCAGGAGGAATCCCCTCACCGGGTGGGTGGCTGAGAGAGGACAGTGTTCCCCCTGCAGGGAGCTCGCTGCGGCTCCTGAGCCTCCCGTGCCTGCAGTTTTGGGGAAGGCAGAATTATTTAGGCAGCCAGGAGAGAAGAAGTGGGTGATTTATCATGGGGAATATCCCGGTGCTGCTTCGGTAATTGCTGAGGCTGCCGTGGCAGAAGGTAGGAATGACTTAGGAAGCAGCACCTCGTTCTTTTGAAATCAGAGCCTCGGTGGGTGCTCCCTGCGTGTTGGGACTGGAGACACAAGCTGCTCTTTTTCGTTTTTAATTCCTTTTATTCTCTCCTTGTTTTGTTGGGTTTTTTTCCCCCCCTCTTAGTTTCCTGAGCAGAAAGTGTTGCTTGCAGAGAATCCATAGAAACAAACCCAGAGGATTTGAAATTTAAAGGATCTGATCATGCAGATTAATTTCTTTCCAGTCCCGGAGCTGAATTTAACCAGAAAGAGGAAAAGGAGGGGGAAATGTGGGGTTTACTGGGAGAAGGAAGTTGTTCGGAGATCTGGGGAGAGTTTCTAACACTGGGTTGAGGCCCTCCACCCGAAAAGTTACCTCAGAACAACTTCAGTGTCTCCTGCCTCTCTTTCCTGTGCTCTTGTGCCCAGGGTCAGGGGTGGGAGCGCTCCGTGGAGCTGGGTGAATGCACAGCCTGGAACCTGGGTCTGGAGAAAAACTTGGGGTTCAAGTATTTTGCCCCTTTTTCATAGGAAATGGGAGAAGGAAGTAAAAAGGAAGGGAAAGGGAGGGAAAGGGAGGGAAAGGAAATTTCAGGAAAGGAAAGGAAATTTCAGGAAAGGAAAGGAAATTTCAGGAAAGGAAATGAAAGGAAATTTCAGGAAAGGAAATTTCGGGAAACGAAATTTCAGGAAATTTCAGGAAAGGGGAAGGAAAGGGAAAAGGAAAGGGAAAAGGAAAGGGAAAGGGAAAGGGAAAGGGAAAGGGAAAGGGAAAGGAAAGGAAAAGGGAAAGGGAAAGGGAAAGGGAAAGGAAAAGGGAAAGGGAAAGGGAAAGGGAAAGGGAAAAGAATAAAATCCCAATAAACACTCTCATCTGAGAAAGGTTTGAGGATAGGAACAGGGAGGAAGAGGAGAGGGACAGTTTGGTGATCCAGCCCCTTGACAGGCCTTTCCAAAAGCCCCAGTGACCTCCTGGATGCGGGAAGGATCTGCAGATCCTTGAGGACAGCCTTGACCTCCCTTTGGAAGAGAAAACCAATGGTGCGTTTGTGTGTTGAGGACCCATGAGCATCTCTTATGCTAAAGAACATTTAGTTTTGAAGGAAAATTCAAATTTCAGTGTAAATTTTGTGGACAGGGGATGGGGTAAGAGATGGAAAAATGATGTCTAAGTTACTTGGAGTGCCTGGGCCTTCTCACTGAGCATAGGTGGGTACAGGAGGTTGGATTTTAGGTGGTGGATGCTGGATGTGACTGCCTAGATCCTGCACAAGTGTGAGTGATCCAGGTGCAAAATTGATGCTTCATGGCGAAACAGAGGATTCCCTTCATTCAGCAAAAGTCTGCCCTCAAAACAAGTTAAAAAAAACAATAAAAAGGGCTGTGACACTGTGAAAATCAAAAATTACATCCTTAATAAATTAATAAGTGGAAAGAAAATGGCTCAGAAGTGATGGAGACAAAATCAGTTCCAATTTTTTGGGGGGCCATTTCAAATATCCCCTTGAAATGAAATTGTTTCAACCAATGAAAAATGGTTTTGATAACAAAAATGGCATCGAGTCATGTCGGAGATTGGAAACTGCACGTTTTCCTTTGGAAATGCTGGAATGAAACAGTTCCATTTCCCTCAGACAGGTATTTTTTGTCCTTTACCAAGCAAAATGAAGGGAAACCACCGGTCAGACTGTAACAAACTTAAAACGCATTTCAGGACCAGGGATACGGGGCCAAAAAAGAGACGATGGGTGAAGAAAGGTAACTTTGCCAGGCTTTTGTTTGCACCGAGGAATTCCCAGCGCCCGACCTGAGCCTGCCCGCAGGAAAACAAGAGCGGTTTTGCCACAAAACGCGCGGGATTGGGTTTCCTTCATCCCGGGACTGACATCTGGGACGCCACAGGCAGCTGCTGCCCAAACAGCCCCTGCGCGATGCTCGCCTGACATCAAAGGCCGAATTTTTCGACCTGGAGTGCGACACATCCCCATTTTTCCTTGGGAAAACAGCTCCGCAGCGGCGGGCAGGCACAGATATGCAGGAACGCCGTCCCTCTGGGGTGCTCCCCGTTATGACCCGGGGGGTTTGTGCGGGGCCGGGAGGGTGGCAGGGAGCTGATTGCCCCCCCGAGCCTTTTATATGGTCATTAGGGGACCCGAATGAGGGAGGCGGCGGGGGCTTCTCACGCCTGCAGCCCCATCCAGGCAGCAGCCCCTCTCTCAAGTACCTGCTAACAGGTCCCCTGCCTTTGGTCTCAGTCAGGTCCCAGCGGACACCGGGCACCATTTCCTAATCTAATAGGTGTGAGGGGAGCCAAGAATGTCACTCTTTTTTTTTTTTCTCTCTCTTTTAGGGCTTTTCAAGGCAGGCTGTAAACCTCTTGTTTTCCTCCTCCTCCTCCTCCTCCTCCTCCTCCTCCTCCTCCTCCTTCGCTGGGTTTGTTGCTCTGCTTCCTCCCCCTTCCTCCCAGGTGGTGTTAAAAGTCAACAAGCTCCTTTATCTCGGGGCTGGCTCGTTCCCCGGGATGCTGGAGCAGATCCACGTCGCTGGGGAGGTGGCAGTCCCACATCCTCTCGGGCTTTCCCCGTCTTGGCTGTGGCTGGAGGTGCCCGGGCTTGGGGCAGGCTCCTTGGTGGGGAAGCTGCAGCCACGCAGGGCTGGAAATCCTCATTTTCCTTCAGTTTGCGGTGGGGCAGCTCAAGAAATGCTGCAGGGCCAGGGCTGGACTCGGTGATCTGAGAGGTCTTTTCCAAATTTAGTGAGTTTATGGCGAGCTGCAGAGGTGCTGAGGACAGCCAGGCGGGGGATGGAAGCTGGGTTTTCCCCTCCTGCCCTGGGTTGTCTTGGAGCTGGAGAGATCCCAGTTTGCCTTGTAGCTCCTGATTGACCAGCCAGGATCCCAGAGCAGCAAACCCAGAGCATGAGGAGCCCAGCTGACAGCCTGGCACGGGGCTGAACCTGCTCTTTTTCTGCACATTCCCACTGGAATAAAAGGGCTGTGAGCTGTTTTCCCAGTGCAGCAGGAGCAAGGAGGGATCAGGCCCAAATTTGAGGCTGATTCGGTGGGTTTGGCCCAAATCACCAACACTTTCTTTCAGTTTCAGTGCCCCAGATCTGGAACATGGTTTTCTCTCCTCGGTGTGACATTGGAGTGAATATCCTTTGCTGTACCTTTTCCCTTTAGGGATTGCTGGATGGTGTCGAGAAAAATTTGACTTCTCCCAACCAGCTTTGTAAAGATCTTCTCCTTCAGAAGAGGTGGATTTGCTTCTGCTCTCACAGACCCAATTTCAAAGCTGGAAAAGTAGTTTCAGGGGAAATCATATCGGAAGGATCATTGGTTTTCTCAACCACCACAGAAAAAAACGGTGTTTATGAGCATTTTGTCGGGTCACTGGGAGGAGGGTGATTTCAGAAGAGTAAATGTGAGCCATCAACAGCACTCCTGTTGTCTGTGCAAGTCCTCCTGCCTCAGTTTCTCCCTGGAAAAAGCGGGATGGTGAGGCACAGCTCTGAGCTCAAACTCAGGAGCTGCAACGTGGCTTTGTGTGAGGGGCTTTAAGTTCTCTCCCATCCTGCATCACCCCATTGCAGGAGAAGAGCCAGACTTGGATAATTTTCTATTTCAGCGGGGGTTTTTTCATGCCAAACTTGACTTTTAACTCTTGTGCTGTTTCTGGGGGGACATCCAGGGGTACCTCCAACCACCGCCTCCAGGACTGCGCCTACTTCTCACCCCTTGCCCTCTTGACAGCGCCATTCACCCCCTTGCCCTGGTGCAGCGACAGCCCAAACACCAAATCCCTGTCCAAGGGGAGAAAATTCCCCGCGTGGTGCTCAGAAAACTCCCACCAAAATGCTCTCCTGAGGGACACTGGGAGATATTCCACAGAACCATGGAATCACAGAATGCTTTGGGTTGGAACAGACCTTAAAGATCATCTGCTCCAACCTCGCCACCACGGGCAGAGATGCCACCCACGTTTCCCAGGGAAAGCCTTAGATTTTGTAGAGAAGAGGCAGTGCAAGAGCTGTAAAAAAATCCTGTTATCAGGGAGATCTCAAGGAACATCTTTCTGACCTGGATAAGGCAGCAAGAGTTGCCTGGGCTCCCCCAAAACTTGGCTGTGTTATTTCTTCTCCAACTGCACTGGCTTTCCCAGAAGAGAAGCAGGGAATTTGCTGTTGGCTTCCCCTGAATTTTTAGACTGGAAAATCCTCCAAGTGCTCTAAATGCCTCTTGTTGAGGGCAAGGCAAGATTTGTGGGCATGAAGCCTGGGACATGGCGCTTAAAAACCTTGGAAAAATTACGCTGGACTCCTACAGTGTCTCTAAATTCCATGTCCATAGGGGATGAATGGCTGGATCGTTCTCTCACACATTTTTTGGTTCATGGATTGGGTTTTGGACACCACCCTGGACGTGGTGGGGATGGATGTGGACCAGGGGGTTCTTTGGGAAGCGCAGCCTGGGGTGTTGGGGGTTAATTGTATCAGGGCGAATACCTGAGGAATTAATAATGATTTGCCGCTCATCAGGCAGCCCTCCTTGAGAAATGCAACGCAAGAAAAAACACGTTGGGAAATGTCAGAAAAATGCAGAGAAAAAAGAAATCGTGGGGGCGGCGGTGTGAGGAAGAGGTTTGGGACCCTGGCCTGGCTCGGTCTGGGAGCCACACGAGAGGGTTTTCCCTGCTGGATGAGGCCACCCAGCACCCCAGGGCCTGGATCTGCCCTTTGCTCAACTCTCCCAACCACTGGGAGACCGAAGGTTCTGGGGGATTTCACGCAGGGCACGACCTGTCTCGCTGTGGTGCTGCAGCTCCATAAAAGGAGCCGGGGGAAAGAATCCGTCTGCTCTGGAAGGAGAGGCACGGCTGTGGTATGAAAAGCATTCCTGAAGAGGATGGATCACCTGGGTTCCTGTCAGAGTGGAAATCAGGGATGCGAACCCAGCGCAAGCCGTGAGCAGCTGTGGTGTTGTGTCCCCATCTGGGGAACTCTTTGCTGTGCCATCATAAAAAGCGGAAGGGGAAGGGGAAAAAAAAAGGAGAAATAAAGTGATTTACAGGAGTAAAAACATCTGAAGGAGTGCCTGGACCTCTGAGAACTCACAAGTGCTCATGTTCCAGGGAATGAGAAAGTGAAGTAAGAGTTTTTTACAGCCACCCCTAATTCTGCACATCAAGGATAAGTGTGCACAGCCAGCTTGGCATGGGAGCATCTCCAAATTCCTGGGTTTCCCTGCTGCTGTGGGGTTATCTCCAGAGGGATGGCAGCGCCTGGGGAGGGGAGCCGAGGTGCAGGGAGGTGGCTGAGCCGCCTGCAGCGACACAATGACGGTCCAGGCCTGAGCCACATCCCCACAATGGCCCCCTTATTCCCTGCCCGGGCACTCGTCCAAGCGGCCACGATCGTGCCCTGCCGGGGAAGTCGGGTGCCACAGGGTGGGGGGATTGGGAACCAGGACACATTCCTGCTCGCCACCCCAGCTGTCCGTGGTGCCCCGTTGCTGAAGTGAAAAATCCCGTTTTCTCTTTGGGCTTGCGTCATTCCCACTTTGTCTTCCTCACTGGTTCCCGCCGTGGCTGTCCCTGAGTTGAGCCCCAGTTTGGGACCTGCTGGGTCACGGGTATTTTGGCGGCAAAAGAAGAGTTTTGTCATGAAGTTCCCGACGGGCACCAAATTATGGCAGGGATGTCCGGAAATGACAAGATTTGGGGGTTTTTCCTCCTATTTGGGAGTCTTTTGGGACACCTACCCTAGTTATTAAGCAAACCACCAAAATCAGTGCGATCTGCTGCCATCGACTCCACTAGCAGAGAACTGACACAGCTGGTTTTGGGGTCGAGGCGAGTTTTTTGATGACCAAACTCCAAGTGTGTCACCTGCTGGGAGCAGGGAGCTGCCTCATGCCTCTGACCTGGAGCCAGCTCGCCGATCGGTGCTGTTGGGAGCTCGTGCTGCTGCCAAACAGCTGCTGAGCCACTTCTCAGCCACCGCTTTCCCTGCCTCTCGCCAGGAATGATTTTAGTCTCAAAGCTGCAGAGTTGTTGAAATGTGGAGAACGATTTTGAGGAGAAATTTGCGATTGTATTGCGCCCAACAAACGTGACATAGTAGGAAAATATCTGGCTAAATCCCAGACATCTCTTCCGCTGATCTTGGTGAATACTGGAATTAATTTAATGAAAATCCAAGAACCTTCACCAGCCTTAAAACGCAGAGATTGGATCCTGGCAGTTGGATTTTACTTCTGATATAATCCTGCCTCTGTGACTTTTCCTGAAACTACCGCCCCTGTGAGGAAAGCAGGAAAGAAAAAAAAAGGAAAATCAGGACAATTTGTGTCCATTTACAGATCCGTGGTTCAACACCCCAGCTCATTCTCTCCTTTCTAATTGCTGCTTTCTTCCCTTCTCGGGCTCCTTTGTTTCTCTCTGCAAGCAGCCACAGCTTTCAGATGTTTTAGGGTCATTCCTGCATGTGCTGCAATGCCAATTATTTCTTCTGCCCTAATTGGGTTTTGCTTGTCACCCCCAGGCACCCAGGCCATGCAGCACACCCAGTTCACATGAGGAACCCTCCCCACAGCCGCACGCAGGACAACACAAACAAAAAAAAGACACCAGGGAGCAAACCATGGGTTCTGTCATTTCTTAATTGTGCCATCTTAATTAGAGGGTTCCGAACCCGCTGCAGCCGTGTGGGCCCGGTTTGCCCCATTAACTCCTTGGAACGCTGAAGGTGGCGTTGGTAACAGCCAAGACTCCTTTTCTTGATGTTTATTATCTGCGACATCCGAAATATTCGAAGGGGAAACTACTCCAAACACTTTCCAGTTGATGAATGATTTGGGAAAGACTCTCTCTTCCAGACAATCTGAGAATCGGTGCTGATGTCATGGAACAGGTCCCATTCAGAAAAACTATTGACAAGAGTCCAAATTCCTGCAACTGTTAAATCGCCTTTAATTTCTCCTCTTTGTGGAGATATAAGCTGTGGGGGTTTTGTTTGTTTGTTTATTTCCCCCTCGCGGAGAGTAAGTTTTAATTTAATTTGCATGTTGGGTTGCTGCTCTTTTTGTGTTGCTTTTAATGTATTCAGAGCATTTGGGGAGCCTGAGGTTTGGAGGCAGAGGAGGGGGAGATTGTTTTCATTGACGGATGTGGCTTTGAGAAAAGAAAGCAAAAAATTGGGGAAAATAAATTCCAGAAGTGCCAGCACAGGCAAGGAACTGAAGGAATCTTTTTTTTCCTCATGCATTTTTCCCAGGAAAAATAAGCAAACCCCTGCATTTCCTCCTTTTTAAAAATAATGTCTGCTTTAATAGAAATAATTGAAGTAATGGCAAGGGGAAAAAAAAAAACAAACTAGGCGGGGATGAAGGTAAATAAATTCGAGGGAAAGATTAATCAGAAGGATGCATGGAGACATGCAGCACCCATCCAAAAATACACTGGAAAATATTAATATAAAGAGGATTATGCAGAGCTTTCCACGGACATCGTTGTGTCCTGTATGTTTGGGTGGTGTTTTGCATCCTGTCCATGAGGATGAGGGTGTGCGGGATGGGGATGCATGCATGAGGGATGTTTTCTGTTCTATAAACCCCTCTTTCCTCCAGATCCCTCCTTTTCCCTCCCCTCCCCACTTCCAGCTTGCTCCCTTCCAAAGGGGCATTCTTCATCTCGTGTTTTAGAGCCCGGAATGAGCAATGTGTTACACGGAGGAGGTTTCCTCCAGGCCGAAGGAGGTGACAATGCTGAGGACTCCTTGCTGAGGACCCTTGTCTCCCCTAAAGAAGGATTTAGTATTTCTAAAGGGTTTAAAAAACCCCCAAGACCAGCTTTAGGAAGGTTTGTAGCTGTAGGAACGGGCTGGGTGATCTAGTCAGATTTTGCCACGCTGAGCTTCTGAGGTTCGGTGTGGTTAAAACACAGGACCTGGATTCAACCTTGCAAAATCCCTGGGTTTTGGGATCGGATGGCTAAATCCAGACTTGCCTGTCAAAACGAAAGAGGAGGGTCCCTAAAGGGGACCTCGAGGATGTTTATTTTTCTCCCTTCCCTCCCCAAAAATGCCCATTTAGAGAGTGGATGTGTCACCCGCCCACGGGATGTGAAGAGCGACCAGCAGTGACGCGAGGACCAGGGCAAGGGAGGGCGAGGACCAGGGGCAGGTGATGCTCAGGGATGCCCAGGCGAGGGTCAAACCTCCGCCTTTCCCACTCAGCGCCATCCCTGGCCCGAAGTGAATTCCAGGGGACAATGCGAGCTGCCTCAGGCCCATGAAAGGCTCCTGTCCTGCTGGGTCTTCGGGGAGATAACCCCAACAAAACCCCCGTGAGCCTCCTCGGAGCTCCTGCCTCCCTCCCCCGCTCCCGGGGGAACCCGCGGGGTTGTGTCCCCGTGCTTGCAATTTGTGTGTGTGGCACCATTAAGAATTGATATGCTCGATATGAATGGCCATACTTCAAAACGCCTGAATAGGCCCCGAGCTCCCCCCGCCAAAAACACCCCACCACCACAGGAAAAAAAAAAAAAAACAACATTGTTGAAAAAAGTCCCCTACTCAGCCTGGGAGGGAAAGTTTGTGTATCAATCTAGTTTTATAATAGTGTAATTTAGTGTCTAGGCCTGGGCTCTGGTGGTGATATTGTACTGCAATGAATGAGACAGAGGGCTCCAGGCTGAGCAAGAGCTCGAGGACCCGGCTGGCTCTATTCAGGCCAAACTAATCGGCTTCAGCTCAGCTCTCCGCCAAAGCTCCCCTCTCAGTAGTGGGTTTTTCTCTGGGTTTTTGTTACTGTTTCTTAAAGAGCTCAGCTGGCTGCTGAGGCTGAAAAGAATCAAATTATTAAAGATTTTGTGGAAAATCCAGTGAGAATGGGCCCATGCAAGAATAATAGCATTGTGCCACCGAGGGCCATTCCCAGCTTCCAGTCGGGAGAAATTGTCAACTCTGTCTTTGTTTTCTTAACCCTTTCAATGGAAACAAAATAATATTTAGCTCAGCACAAAATACCTTCTTTTTAATTTCTAATCCTTTCAGGTTCTTTTTTTTTTTCCTCCTTCCCCCCTTCTCCTCCTCCTCCTCCTCTTCCTCCCTCTCTTTCTCTCTCCCCCTCTCCCTCTTTTTGTTGGCTGTCCTCTGAAATACATTTATATCCCTCATACATTCCCCTTTTCCTTGCCAGTTGGCTAGAGGGGCATCTGTTATCAGGAAAGCCCCTTCTTTTTTAAACAGGATGTAAAATGGGTGATTAAATCCTTTATTAATAGTCACCACCAGAAAAGGGAAGAGGAAAGGGAAACGTTTTCTTTCAAGCTTCTATTTTTAACATTTAGAAGTGGTTAATAAATCATTAGTGTGTTGTTCAGTGGGCTGGCTATAAAATGTGTCATGTTTTTAAATGTCAATACATTTTAAATTTAGAAAAGAATTTAATTAGCATAATGTAATGGCATTAAAGATCAGTAAGGAAATGTCTGCCTGTCTGTCTGTCCATCCTCAACCCATCAGGGAAGATACAGACAAGCAATTTAATCACTCTCCTCTTTTATTTAAGGACTAAGTAGCTTTTCATGTGTGATCCATCTCTTTTCTGGGCTATTTTGCCTCTGCACACGTAAATCCTAAATGCGTTGAGGAGCGGCATTGTCTCGGAGATGGGAGGCAAAGGCCGTCGGACACAGCGTGGGTGTTGAACCCAGCTGGTCCCGCAGCTTCCAGAGAAACTGGGTGCACCCCAGCTTTCCAGGGGCCTTGGAACCCACGGACACGGCTCCTTTGCTTGGAAGACAAAGTGGCTGCCACCTTTTCCGAGCTGTCTCAGGAAGGGAGCAGAAGCAGGAAAAGGGAAAAAAAAAATTTAAATTATCAGAACTAAACCTCTCCACCCCAAGCATCCGGCACCAGGAATAGGGTGACAAAGCACGGTGCCAGATCTTCTCCTGGTGTAAAGCTGATGGCAGCAGAGTTAAGCTGGGCATAAACCGGACGAGCCTGTAACCCTCCGAGTTATAACACTGACAGAAAGCCCAGTACCAGGGGGTGGGGGTGAAAATTAGGGGACAAAAGGGTACTCACTGTCCCATTGTGGGAGAGCCCTCTAATCAGGATATTCTCCCTCAGCTTTGCTCCGCTTGAACCTACTGACAACAGAACTAGGTCATCTCGGTGAATAGGGCAGATTTGGTGCAGCCTCCGTGCCTCTGAGGCTGGAAGGGATTGTGTGCCCAGTGCTACAAGCAGACCTTCAGTCCCTCTGTCCCGACCAGCAGCGCGCTGCCGAGCAAGGGGGCTGGACCAGCCGCTTTTCCCGTAACAAACCGAGGGTCCCATCCAAGCCGGCCTCGCCAGTTGGCTTTCGGACAGGGGAAGCTTATTCATGTTTTCAGACCTCAGCCAAGTTCAGTCAGGAAGCCTGAGACGTTTCAGACTGGGGGAAAGGCGCGGGGACCCAGGGCTGCTGTGCCAGCTGGGAGGAGGGAGGCGCTGCATTATCCCGGCGTTTTCTGGAGTCGAGTCTCTTTTGTGTGCGCTCCCAGGGATAGAGTTGTCTCCCTATCCCTGGCATAATGCTGGCTTGGGAGGGGACTTTTTTTTGTTCTCCTGGCACTTGTTGAGAGGACAAGTCCACCCCTGCTTGCTTGAATCACCTACAACGGTGGGAGAAGAACGGAGGGTGTGCGCCAGGGCTGCTGGTGCTGAGGGATCTCACCAGTGAGTCAGCCCAGTGTAGGTGGAGATGACACTGCAGCTCAAGACACTAACATGTCTGGTGATGAGCCAGACACAGAGAAACTGTTGATTATCTTCCTTTGGAGAAGGTGTTTATTCCCCATCCCACCCCAGGATGTTTCCTCTTCAGTCTGCTCCGAGGAAGGAGAGAACATCATCGTGCTTTCCCTCTGAGGTCATGGGGGAATGTCCCAGAAAAACACTTGAACCACCTTGTGTAATGTTGCTCCTGGCCCTTTTCAAGTGTAAAAACATCCTTGGATCTTTCAGGGTAGATGATAAGAAGATCTTCTTCTAAGGAATCCTATCCTAGAGATCCCTCAGACATTAGCTCATGGCCTTACACGCCTTTTCCTCGCTAGTCAAACCTCACCACCATTACTCTGCTGTCCTGGATCCTTCTCTGCCCATTTTCAGGCATCATTCAGGAATGTCGCCCATCCCTCACTGAGCACCATGTCCTGTGGATAGGCAGGAGAGAATGTCCTGCACTATCCTTCTGGTTCTCCATGACTTTCATGCTGTGATTCCCACTCCTGACCCCGCAGCCACTCCCCGGCACCCTTTGTTGGACGTCTGAGGTCAGGATGGAGGACGTACACCTGGACGGGGCTAAGCAGGGATGACTGATGGCGTTTGTTGGAGCAAAACATTCTCAAGGACATTTCTTCTCCTGGTAACACTCAGATTTCCTCATCACGAGGTTGGACATCAGACACGGAGCATCACAGGAATCCTTCTCAAAGCGTCCTGTCTGTTGTGGTCATCTCTAACTGTCCTCTTCTGCCTTGGAGATGAGTTTTGGAGCTCAGGGGGCTTTTGGTTGATCCATGAGAGCTCTTCTCGAGCTGTAGGATGCTCATGGGACTGCTACAGCCCGTGCTGAAGATATTGTAATAGAGGAGACAGTGTGTCCTAAACTTGGCTATATGCCTGGATTGGAAATTAAAGGCAAATAAGGCAACCTAAGCTCTGGAACTGCATCAAAGGCAAACCCAGGCTGAAAGGGAAGGATCCAATTTCACAGTTAAGTTTGTTAAATAGGTGGGTGGTGGCTGCCGGTGGTGCGCACGTCCCTTTATTAACAATTTAAAAATGAAAGGTCCCTGCCCGGAGATAGCTGCAGGATCAGAGCTTTTTCAGGCTGCCTTGCCACAGGTGATCTTTACTCATGCAAGGTTCCTCCTAAACCCAGCAGAGCTACTCCAGGCACAAGGACCAACCTGGAAAAACTCAATATAGAGGCAAGGACAGTAATAAACCCTCGGCAGTCCCAGCACAGCAGAAATAATCTGACCAATCCACCTCTTTCTTTCTCATTTGTGGGTAGTCCATGAGCAAATAAGTCCCAGATAGAAATTATTCATCTGTTCATTCACACAAACATGTTTTTTGTTTCAGATGGCTCCTGAATTTCTCTGGAATCAATTTTACTCCAGGGTGTTCCCCTTGCACCGAGCCTCTGACTGCTTTGCCTGAGGTAGACCCTGGTTAAGGATGACAATTTGGCAAAGAGAATTTGCCAGATGATTTTTAATTTGGGTACAAATCATAATGCCATCATTATTGGATAGTCAAAGCCAGAGTTAGTAAAGATTTCACTGACAGCATATTTCAGATTTTTCTGCAATGTAAAAAAAGGCTTTGCATAACCTTAGAAAAAGTTTAATACTTTCTTTCCGAGACTCTCACATAAGTTTGTTTGCGGTGTTGACTGGACACGAATTATTAAAGGTGCCTCCTCTGCCTGCATCAGCATCAGGATGAACAAATATAATTTTCATTTATTTTTGTATATAACTTTCTGTGCCCCCTTGAATTATTGCTACTTTTTGCCTGATTTTTTCTTGCTTATGGCAATTTATGATTCTAGTGCAGATCTTTTATATCTGGACTTTTCTTTGTGTTTACATTCCCAGCCATGTGATAAATGAGCTTTTTGAAAAGAAACAAAACCTCTTCCCTGGATTTTTAGTACTCTGAACCAGGTTGGAGAAACATCCCCATGAGGAGTCAAAACTCAGCAAATAAATTGCACAGATCCAGCAGCAATTATTTCTAAGATGTCACGATGTTTAAACGGATCTGATAATTTTGGCAGAGAAATGCCTGGAGAGGTGGTTGGGCTGCTTGGCAAGGGCAGTGCTACACGTAAACGGTCCTGTAAACAAAAGGAGGTAATTAAAATACATTTGCCAGAAAAGAGCCCAGATTTCCCATGCAACGTGGAGTACTTGACACAGCAGAGCTTTTCCTTTCTGTGCTCCCCTCAGCTCCTTGGTTTTATCATCTCTCAGTCAGAGGCAAGCAGGACAATAGACATTCTTTGAGAAATTCTCTACAGGGGACATGACGCCGAGGTCTGTGGTGCCAGTTTTACATCTCCTTAGGACTTGTCTTCATGGCAAATGTGACCAGAATAGCTATTTTGGAATTATCTTTCTATGGTGTCACGATTCCAGAGGAAAGAGATTTTATTCCAGATGAATTACCCCGTTGAGGAAAGCGCTTGTTGTTTTGCAACTAGGACACGTTATGTGTAGAACAGCACACGGTAACGTGCAGAGATATCTGATCTAAAGAGGGTCAGATGTGATAAAGCCACATAAATGCCCCGCTCAGATTATGTTCTTATCTGCAGCATCAAGCGGGAAAAATAGAGTATTCCTCCTTAAAATGTATTTTACTAAAATGCCTGGTCCAGCACAAGCTGCCCACCTCGTCTCTCTCTCCAGATAATGGGGTGAGAGGATCCTCCAGAAGGATCTCAGCTGTTTCAGGGATCTTTGGGTGGAGGAATTGCTTTGCATAAAATTTCACCCCTCTTTGCTTAGAAAGGAAGCCAAAATTTAGAGCTTAATCTGGAATTGCAAGAGTGGTGATGGAACAAATCCCCCTTCAGGTGACCTGAAGGACTCATCCTGCCATTTTCAGGGTTGTGTTTTCAGGGTGAGCACACCTCAAACAAGAGTTGTTGCAGTCCCTGAGATAAAGGTTTGAGACGCCAGCGGGTCACCGGGGGACAAAATCTTTGCACCTGAGTTCCGTGGTGTATCTGGGTTTCTTAGAAGCTGCCACCTTCTCATGGATTCGCCCACACTGTCCCCTCTTGCCAAACAGTGTCTTTTGTGTGGCTCATCTCCCACCACCTGCATGTTCTGCACTGGATGTGAAATGTTTTTGAGCCTTTCTGCTCCACTGGGGAGCTGGCCCTCCCTGCTTGGCACTGACCTGTGTGCAGAAATATCCATCCTGTCCGTGGCGGAGGTGCTGCTTCTGGTTTTTTAACCATGTCTGGCCCATGGGGAATGATAAAAATGAGTAACACGTGTTCAGGGAGCATCAGAAAGGATCTCTGAGCCACAGAGCCTCCGTATCAACTGCCCCAGAGGAGAGATGCCTGCATGGGTTCTCCCAGTTTGATGGAAAATAAGTAATATTAAGTTTTTGGGGGAAGGAAGAGTGAGGATGTTCCCTCCAGTCAAGTATTGTTGACAAAATTGGTCCAGCCTCCAATCTTGTAGCGAAAGATGCTCCATAAATGCAGGGGAAAATCAACCCTACAATGGATAAAGGCCACTCAAGAATTTGTGGAGGGGGGAAATATCTTTTATTGGGCCATCTCAGAGCAGAGAAATGTGCTTCTGGGTACACAAGATCTTCTTCTCATCTAGATTAGTAAAAATTAGGAGAGATCAGACAAGCAAAGTTGGTAGATTAGACTGTGCCCTGTGGTGGTAAAGGGTGTGCAGCTCCCAGCTGTGACATAGGCTGAGCCTTATCTCATCAAGTTATGCTCAGAATGAACCTCAGGGGCCTTTTCCTGCTGCAATGCTTCGTACAGTGAGAGATAGTTCCTAAGGATATGGATGGACAGCTCTGGAGAGCACAGGCTGCAAGGCCAATGTGCTGCAAGACCCATTCCCTACCCAATAAGTGGATCAAATGTTGGCAAAAAGCATCTTGCAAGGTTTGGGTTGGCCCTTGGGGATGCGGGGATTCAATCCCTGTAATGCACGTGCAATGTTGGGGGAGTTATTTGATGTGGGACCCATCTCACATTATTTATCAAATATTAATGTCTAATCCAAGGTAGTCCTTCACCTTCTGCAATTTAATTAGAGAGCTCTGGTTGTCCCAGAGCTTGGTTGTCCCAATATCACATCTATATTGGAGTGGAGCAAGACTCTAACTCCTGGTGTGGCACATCAGCCTCCCTTCAGCAGCTTTTGAAGAATGAGACATCTCCATCTGCTTCTCCCGAAGGCAGCAAGAGATTCAGCTCCTCAATTTTGGGAGACCATAACCAAGTGAAACAAATCCTCCTCTGTAAAATAAAGATAAGCAGCCTCTGCTCCATCACAGAGAAGGTGTGGATAGAGGTGTTGAGGAATATCAGGTGTGTGTGAGATGTGGTCACGCAGCTGAAGCTGTGGCTGCCCCATCACTGGAAATGCTCCAGACCGGGTTGGGCAGGGCTTGGAGTAACCTGGGTTAGTGGAAAATGTCCCTGACCATGATCTGTTACCAAAAGAAATAGTGGTGGAAAGCATGGAGGACTGTTGTCCCTGGTGGATGGTTGATGCCCAAAACTGACCTCGTGAGCAGGTCTGCTCATCGCTGTGCTGCCACTTTTGGTCTCCTGAACCTGATGGAAATGTTGATCTAAAAACCTTGTCCAACACAGAGGAGCAAAGATTCTCTGTCACTCTGGAAGCAGTTTTGGTGGTGGCCACTTTACAGCCTACAACAGCCACTGAAAATCCAGGTACCTCAGCAAATCCCAGAAAAAAATAGGGATAATGGGAAAGCTGCGTTTCAGTCCTTAGGGTGCCAGGAACAGCTGGAAAACAGTGCAATGTGGGGCAACAGTGCAAAATGAAGCTCATTTGGGTCATTCTTTCTTCCCTGTTATTTCATCCTCAGAGAGGAGGATTCCAGATTAAATCCCTGTGCTGATGACTCTTTGGGTTTAGAGTCTGGAGGAACGTAAAGCCAGCAAAGGTGCGTCTGGATGGAAACATCAATGCCTGGGCTCTACCACCTGAAGTTCTTGAGAAGGTTTCAGTGAGAGCGGAGAATTTGGAGGCATTACTGACAGTGCCTCGGTAGGATTTTTAATGCTGCAGCTCTCCTCTTCAGCCAGGTTTTGTCTTGGAGGACGGCGGGGATCAGCCAACCTTCCGCTCCACCTGGACCTCTGCTGCCAAGTGCAGAAAAAGAGCTTCTTTTGAAGCCTGGTGGGACAAAACCTTTTTTTCTTCCCAATATTTTATTTAGAAGAGGAGAAATCAAGATGGGATTGATCATCATCCTTCGGATGGCCTCTGAGTTGAAATGCGAGAGGACTGGGATAAGAGACAGAGGCCGTCAGCAGTTTACAGTGAAATCCAACATTTGAGGCACCAAGAAGAGATCCAATGTCTCAACAGGCACACTTTGGCACATTTTTTTGCCCCAAAGAACAGATGGAACGTTTGCTATTGAAGTGGAAGATGTGGCAGCACAGGTTGGTGCTTCAATGAGCTCAGCGGTGTCGTTCTTCTGGAGACATCCCCCTCCCAAAAACACGTCCCCGGACACGCATTTCCTGCAATCTGCTTGCAGAAAATCATTCAGCCACCAGATGTCTCTCCATGCTGCCCACGACGAACAAGGAGGACAAAACCTGGGAGTCAAGTTGTATGGAAAAACTCCTATTTATAGATTTGCACTCTTGTCTTTGTTAAACAAGATGCTCGGAATTGGGTTTTCACCATCTCAGTGGATACTCTGCTTCAGGGGTAGGTTTTGAGGCATCTCCGTGGGTTGAGGAGGCTGGAACAAATTGTCTCTGGAGCTTTTTTTTGCCCATGGCAGCACTGTTGAGAGCTTAGTGCTAAGAAGGTCGCTTTGGAGGTCAGAGGAGATTTATGGAAGAGATGGTCTTTAATGGAGGGGTTTCAAAGTGACGAGTGTCCGAGATGGACTGGAGTAGCCAAAGAACATCCAACCACGAGTTTAGAGCATGGAAAACGCACCTACAGAAGTCTCAGTTCCAGTCTCCACTGATTCTCCAAACTGCTGCTTCCCAAGCTTTTCATCCATCAGATATTCCAGATTCAAACGATCCAAAGTCTGAAGCAACTTTTGCCTTCTATTTGTTTTGAGAAGTTTACGGTTAAAGACCATCGTGTAAGCTTGACAATTTAGAGTATTCCAAACAAAATGGGGAATTGCATGTGGAATTGCACATTTCTGAGACTAAGAGGTCATGGACCTGGAATAAGTGACACTTCCTCTGTCCTCACAAATCCTGCCTGACTTCATTTCCCAATGGGAAAGATCATTTAATTCTGCTTGGTGGTCAGTCTGCAGCAGGTTAGGAACGAAACGTCCCAAATTTCCTCTTTTTTCCCATGGAAAATCCACATTTTTCTTTAAAAACCACAGTACGAGCTGAGTTTTTAGCACTTACGGAATTACAGCCCCTTAAATTTACTCTTCAAAATCACCCCAGTTTGGATTTACAGCCAGCTCCTGAATCCAACAGGAGTCCTTGTGCAAGTGAAAGACAACAGCTCTGGTGACTTTGGATCTGCAAGAGGAGCCCACTCCCCACCACTGGCCCACTGGGAAAAGACTCAGCAAAGTGAGGGCTGGGTTTGAGCTCTTCAAGGGTTGAATCTTCCTTGCAGCCACAGAGTCGAAACCCAGCTGACTCAACTCAAGCCTTTTGTGCTTCTTCAGCAGCTGAGTAGAGTCTGTTCAGGTTAATCCCACTAAGGATTTATTATTTCATGGTCTGGGCAGATACTGAGGCCATTTTTTGGTCAGAAATGGGACTTGTTTTGGTGTCTTCAGCTGCAGGTTTCTGCCTAGTTAGAAGTGGCCTTCACTCTTCAGGTCCTGAGGTTATCAAGAGGTTTTCCTTCTTATGGAAGGCATTGTAGACTTCTCAGGGAGAATTATTTTTGGGCCAGGAGATGACATATTCAAAGGAAATGTTGATACCAAAATTTATTTAACCCATTCAAAACTGTTTTGAAATATACATATTTTTTCTTTAGTGTTTTATACCTTTTTTTGGACACTTCTTCTAAGTTCCATCCCACAACTGAGAATCCTGCAAATCTGAGGTGAGGCACGCAATTTCGGGAAGGTTTCATCAGCCCTAATTTACACCTCTAAAAGTGAGATGCCCAGGTCCGAGTTAGTCAGCCCAGGCTTGTCTTGTGGTCAAGGGAGAGGAGAGTCAGCCCGAGGGGGAGATTCATCTCTTAAAACAGACACCCAAGGTTGGTCATGCAAATCACTTGCTGGACATGTCCCGCTCTCTCCTTGGCTGTAAAGATTTGTCAGGCTTCCAGTCTTTTAAAAGTCAGGTGAAATGACCACTGCCTTCATTTTTTCAGTCAGACTGAGAGAATAAATCATGTTTTTCTGAAGGTTGTTCCACCCTGAAGTGTTGAAGGAATATCAGTCTCTCGCAGATTTGTTTCATGGACATTTACATCGGATGGATTTATGATCAGCTGGGCTGGATCAGGTTGTGTTGGCCCCATCTCCTGTCTCTGACCCTGGCCAAGTGTGACTGGGGAAGAGCAGGAGAACAGGCCAAACTCAGGGTGATATTTCCACTCAACTCCCAGCAGCCCTCAGCTGGGATTTCCGATGGAAGGCTTGTGTCTTTCAGTGCAAAAACTCCTCACGTGTCTTTCTTTGGTGAATACTGTCCAGCTGCTTCTTAAATCCAGGTAAATTTAAATACCTACAGCTCCCTGCAGCTGTAGGAGACTTCTACCATCAAACCCCATGAGCAGAAAACCTCTTTTCTGTTGTTCTCACCCTAATTACAGTGGATGTCTCCTGGGTTTAATATGATGAGAAATGGTGGGTATTTGATCCATACTCACCTCTCAGCACTATTGTGTCCCAAAGCCTGGCTGCCCCAAGGATTTCTTTGGCGGATTATGCCGGCTTGCACCATATAACCTGTGCTTACAGAGCAGTTCCCACCTTCTCCGTGCCAGCAAGCTCTAACCACATGCTTGATGAGCTAGCAGAACGTTACGGTTTTTATTGGCTTGTACTAATTGCAAGCCACAAGTGAAAAAAAGTAATTTCCTTGACATTACAGGTTTGGTAAACGATGCTGAAAGGTGGACCTGGCTTTTCTCTAGTTAACCAGTCATTGTGCTCTTAATAATTTGATGTTTCTCTCCGTTTAGATGATTTGCAAGACATCTGCTTGACATGTAGAGCTGCGTGACCTCCTTGGGTACAGTTGTTTTTACAGACAAGCTGGCTCAGGCAGCCCACGGCAGTGGTTGGGAGCTGGTTTTAATTATCAACATCACTATGGATGTAAACAGAGATAGCCAAAACCAGATCACCCGGCCTGGAAGTTCTTTAGGACAGGGTCTACCACCCTGTGCTGTGTTTGGGCATCACCCAGCACAAGGGGTGGTCTTCAGGAGTGATGAGCCCAGAGGCACCAGCACGAGACAAGGATTATCCTTGTGATTGAGGCTGTGGTAACACCAGTGACACCTGGATCTCATTGTGTTCCCCCGCTATCAAAACACCTTAATGAAAGGGGAGGAACACCAATCCATCCAAGTTGCACAGCCAGTCTTTTTGGTCACATTTGATTGTGTGTTTGGAGTGTCTGATGCCTTTTAAGGTGTAACCTTTCTCTCCCCAGCAGGAACAACATCTGCTGCTAAGGCAAGGTGTGTCGAGCCAGCCCCTTCCAGCCTGAAACAGCACCTGGGAGCCGGGGAACTTATTCAGAGCTCTTGAGGACCACTCAATTATCATTCATTAACAAGCCTAAAGGTTAGCTCTCTGCCAGCCCTCCATGTGCCAAACTCCTCCTGTGTGACTGCAGGGCTTGCAGGGTGGTGTTCGCACTCCGTGGCTGAACCAGGAGCAAGTTTCCTTGTTGATTTAGCTGCTCATGTCAGCCAAAGTCCTTCCCTTACCCACTTCAGGACTATTGACTTGTCCTGCCCTCTCCACTTCTCCGAGACACCGCGTTGTCCCAATGGACGCTGCGGAAAGCACACCAGAGAGAAATTCCCTGCAAAGTCCCGGCATAGCAGTGTGGGAGATGAAACCACCTGTAGGTGTTTGAAGGGGCTGCGTCTCATCACATTCTACACTCACAGCGACAATTCTTTGTCAAAAAACTCCCCCATCTTCATCCCGATTAACCAAAGCCTCCCGTGTGGTCCCGTCTGTGAACTTGGGTCTAAAAAGTAAGTAGGGCCCGAGTTGCTTCGTTATTTTTGATAGCCTCTGGAATGTGGGTGTGTTGCTTGCAAAGGAGCAGCTTGAGGATCAGAAATTCCAGAGGAAGCGTTTGTCCTCCGGAAAGCAGCAGTTTTTTGAAAGCAGAATTCCAGCGGGGTTGCTCAAGACCGGGCGGGAGTTATCAGTCCCTGGGAGATGGCTGGTGACTCAGGCAGGGCACTGGCTTCAAGTCTCCGTCTGATAGGGAGGGGAGGCTTGTGCCTGGATTTCCATGCGCTGCCATAAAGACCTTGACATTCCCAGGGTGAAAGACACTTCCTGCACAAACCAGCTGCGTTGATTAGGACAGAACAAACAGGTTCAAGGCTCTCCCTGGATTCCTGCATGAAGGAAACTCTCACTGTAGTAAAGGTGGCACTTCTTCACTACCACCACTCTTTCCCACACACAGAATTGAGAATTATCTCACGTATTCCAGGAAAAAAATTATAGAGCAAATGTCTTTCTGAGAGCTCAAGGGCTTAATGAGGTGTAGTCAACACAGCCTTGCTGTGCCTCCTCTCTGACAAAAGAGTAGGTGAAATTTAGGGTGTTGGGATGTTCCGGAACGAGGGAGAACGGCACAAGCATTCAAAGGGTCAGGCCCAGACCGCGGATCTGCTTTAAATCACAGTTAAAATGATTTAGCCTTGCTGTCCTTGCACGAAACCAACCTGAAGAAAAACTGAGCTGACCTCACCTTAACACCACCACCAAGTTCATTAGCTAACACTTCACCCATTGACACTCGCAGGCAAATCCCAGACCGGATTGTGGCCCTGAGGAATGCAAATCTGGCTATGTGCCTCCAAATGACTGCGTGATGGGGGGAAAAAACCCTTCCACACCTGCAAATAAAAGACATCAGTAAGCGAATTCCAAAGCCAGGCTGGGTAGAGATGAGATGGCAAAGCGTTCAGATTTTATTGGGTCACAGTGCTTTTCCTCATGGCCTGGTGAGCTGCTGGTCAGGAGCTGCTTTCAGCTGGATTTCGCAGCTTCAAAGGTTGTTGGATTGGACTGATTGCTCAAGCGGGATTCAACTTGCCGATTAAGACATCTTAATTTGGGTGGCAATATGCAAAGTGCTGCCTGCATGTGCTCCAAGGCTCTGAGCTCCTGTTACAGCCGGTGGAGATCGGATTTTCCGTGTGCTTGACAGAGCACAGGTGTCCAGGACCATCTGTGGTATCTCAGTGTAATTCCCCTGGGCATCCCCCTGACAATCCAGAAGGACATGGACCTCCTAGAGGGTCTGTATGTGCCAAATGCATATGACATCCAGATGTCCAAAGGGATACAAGGCAGCACTCAGCCCTTACGGTGAAATTAATCCCTCAATTTCTCCTCAATAACAGGAACTTGAAAGTCAGACCTCAAGTTCGGGCAGATTGGGCTCAGTCACTTGGCTGAAGTGTCTAATGCCTGGTGACGTGTCCTGGGGGATCTGAGACATCTCC
Organism: Dryoscopus gambensis; assembly: GCA_013389985.1. Lineage (NCBI taxonomy): Eukaryota > Metazoa > Chordata > Aves > Passeriformes > Malaconotidae > Dryoscopus > Dryoscopus gambensis. The sequence continues at coordinate 108,201 of WEIT01033454.1, forward strand.
CTGGAGCTCCCAGACATGACACAGACCTGCAGGAGACCCTGGAGGTTCTTCCCAGGTTCTTCTGGAGCAGCACTGGGAGGACAGGCAGAACACTGGAGGTGGAAATGCCCGGAGGGCACCCCCGTGCCTGTTTGTGGCTCTGTGGGCACCTGCACTGGTGTGAGTGAATCCGTGAGCTGAACCCCACCCCTTGCAAGCCATGAAGCCTGTGAGGCACGGCTGGGAGCTCACAGAGGCTTTGGGTGCCTTGCTCCCCTCGGGGGTGGTTGGTTTCCACCAGGCTGGCGCAAAAGGACTCGGGTACAGAACGATTTGCACGGTTCCTGTGGATCTGGCATATCCCAGACTGGTTTGAGTTGCTGTTTGTGCAGGACTGGGAAGTCTGTGCATGGAAAGCAGTCAGGAGAGGGGATGAAGTGCTACCAGAAGTGTCACCTTGGTCATGGTTTGCTTAGGAGTCGCTCAGTCGGTGCTGAGGTGAAAGGCTGAGAAATTTGGGGCTGTTCAGCCTGGAGAGGAGAAGGTTGTGTGGAGACCTCCCAGCACCTTCCAGGATCTGAAGCAGCTGCATGAAAGCTGGAAAAGGTGCTTCATCAGGAGCTGATGTGATATGAGAATGGGAAATTCTTCAGACTCCAGGAGGGGAAATTTAGAATTGATACAGAAGAAATTCTCTTCCCTGTGAGGTGACGAAGGCCTGGCATAGGTTTTCCAGAGAAGCTGTGGCTGCCCCTGGATCCCTGGAAGTGTCCGAGGCCAGCTTGGACAGGGCTTGGAGCAGCCTGGGATAGTGGAAGGTGTTCCTGCCCATGGCAGGGGGTTGGAACGAGATGATCTTGAAGGTTTTTTCCAACCCAAACCATTCTGATTCTATGAGGGTTTTTGCTGGTGACCATACCCTCACCCAGTTCAGTGCACTGTTTCTCAAAGGAAAATGGAGCTCTCAACTCTTCTGACTGTCAGGTACCCGGGTGCCTCTCTGCAGCACATCAGTCCCCAAATTATGCCTGGGAATGCAGTCTGACTCTTGGCTCTGTGTGTCAAATATCTCCCACTTGGTCATGGAACAGTTTTAGGTGACTTCTGTGATCTGGGTTGTCATGAGCAAAGGCCGTTGCCATGGCTAGCTGTGGCCTTAATTTGTGCTGACTTCCCATGGAGGGAGAAATAACTGTTTTACCAAAAAAAAAGGGAACCTTCAAGAGTTTCTCTAATAACGAAAAGTCCAGGTCATGAGGCAGAAATAAGTTATCAACACCGTATTTTCTTTCATTCCTGAAAGGATCTGGAGGGGTTAATAGCATGGGTAAGCTGAGAGTAACTGAGATGTCCACTCATTTCTTAGTTTTCCCTATTTAGGTTAAAAAAAAAAAAAAGAAGAAAAAAAAAAGGCTCTTGCTCAAACCCGGCAAAGCAGGCAACACAGCTTAACAAATAGGCTTATCTCAAGTGCTCTTTAATAAGAATGTTCATCATTTATTTCTGGAAAATATGCTGAGCCTGGAATGCTGAAAGCTCTCCGCGGTGTTTGACCTGTGTTGTTCAAACCCGGGCATGGGGGGTGTGTTTGGGAGGGGGAAATTTTGTCTGAGGTGTCCCAGTGTGCTGCCCACCCCCCTCCCGAGGGAATGGGTGCTGTTTTTCACTTAGAGATGTGCTCATTTAGAGCTTCTGTAGGAAAACGGGTTTTTCTGGACGGTGATTTACACCAGCTCGGGCCTGTGTTTTAAATAACTGGGATAAATCTCTGGATGTGCTTAAATCCCTCTATCAGTTGTAAAGAAGTCATCAAGATTGGCCTTAGAGGGATAAATCTGGGTGGCTTGAAACTCTCCTGCAGTGAAGGCCTCGGGAATTCCTGTGGGATCTGATCCATTCCTGTCGGAGTGGGGCAGGACCTGAACAGGCACAGAGACCCCCTGGAAATGCTGCCCTGTCCCCACTGCAGCCAACCAATCCCCTCTCCCCAAAATCCAGCCAAACTGAGCATTCCAAAGAGAAGCTGTGCTGCTTCCCGGATCAATGAACCCCTTGCATGACAGGGGCTTTTCTTGCTGAGCACAGAGAAACGGGGAAGGATGTTGCAGGGTTCCTTTTAGGAGCAGATTTCTCTGCTCACAGCCCCTGGGAGGTTCAGTGGAAGGCCAGCCATGGTGGTTCCCATGAAAGGAACATGGTTTTCCCTGTCAGCAGTATATCCCTGCAATCTATTCCTTTTTTCCATCATGATTACGACCTTGGAAGTTTCAGGACTGTCCAACAGGCTCCCAAACTAATGTACTAACAAAAGAAAGAATGACTGGAGTTGGCAAAACCAACACAAAATTTCTTAGGCCCCTCCAGAGACATTGTGAAAAGTCATCCCTTTGCCCGGTGGGGTTTTTATTGCTCTGGAGGGAGAAACTGGGTCCCTGCCCTGGCGATGCTCAGCCGAGAAATGGACTCGTGGCAGTTTAAGTGGATTTGTTTTATTCATATTTGGGTTGTCACCTGCCACAGAAGCCGTGCACGGGTTAAATGGTGACAACACAGGTGACATCTCTTCTTCCAAAGGACGAAACTCCTATCCCACAAAAGGAAGGCATATTTATCCCCTATTTCTCCCCAGCTGAATTTCAGCCCGTGATATGAAGTACAAAACTACGAAACAGTGGGAAAAATCACCCAAACGCAGGTTCAAATTAATGCTTTTTTTTTTTTTAATTTTCATTATAAAGTTAACACATCTATCAAACTTAACTGGTAACAAAAAACAGTTACAAGACATTGCTAATGTGCTGTCAGTAGAAAATAGGGTAAAAGCCAATGAGGTCACAAGCACAACAGCAGAGCAACAACACTGTCCCGATGAGTTATTTCCGCAAATATATACTCTTACTAATATATACATTTATTCATAAAATAAATAATCATAAAAAAAATCATCAGACTTAACAAAATACTGAGAGGGGGGAGAAAAAAAAAAAGGTGACAATTCTACTTTGTACAATAGCTTTGGAATTTCAGGTCGTATCATACATGCAATCTGTACACGGGGGGGTGCCCGGGCGGGGTGAGGGCAGGGGTTACAGACAGTGATGGAGCTTTGAGGAAGGCGATGTAATCAGGCAGACGGTCTGTGGGAAGGGAAAGCAACGGTGAAAAAACCCACTCACAAGAAGGTACTTGTCCCTGACTGCTGGACAAGCATGTTTTGTACCGTGGGGGAATCCCCTGGGGTGCTACAGGTTTGTGTTTTGTGTCCTCCACACTGCTGGTGGGCTTGTCAGAGAGTCCAAAGCTGCGACAGGTCTTGTTCGGGCAGGTTTGGGTCCTGGCAGTGACAGAAAGTGATGCCGTGAGGGATTGATTGAGTAGGTCCCCACTGGGATGAAGAGGTGAAGGCTGTCAGCTGGGGACGGGGGCAGTAGGACAACCAGGACTGCACTAGAGACAAAGGAGAATTTTATCTGTACAGAAGTATTTTGGAGCTTTTGGGAGCCTTACTTGAAAAGACTCAGGCCTCTTGTGCTTTCCAAGTGGTGGCAGCGGGTGGCAGGTGCTGGGAAGGAGCTCTGACACGAGGGTGCCATCCCTCAAAGCCACGGGTGACACTCAGCTGCTTGCTCAGCCCGTGTCTGTTAGCAGGCCTGCCTTCAGGATTTTTGGTGGAGTGGAATGAATGGAGAGAAATAAATAAATACTAATAAATAATAAGAAGAAACTTGGAAAAGAAAGGGAAATGGGGAAAGCATCTCCTCACACTTTCCCAGCTTCCATGCAGGGCTGTCCAAGACCTCCCCTGGTGTGCAGGACATGGGTAAGAGAAGGTCTACAGAGACAGAGGAGACCATGTGGAACAGACCCTTGTGGCAGCTGGACCTCAGGAACTTTCTCTATCTGGATGGTGTTCCCCTAAGTGCAGGATTTTGCCCCGGGGATGACTTGGTGGGACCTGTCCACTTCCATCATGTGCTCCTCAACAGGAAGAGCAGAGATGCTCCCTTGGGGTCAAAGCCACGACAAACCAGGCAGTAAAGTGGGTTCAAATAATTATTTTTACAGAATAGGTCCAAGTTCTGCTCCCCTTCAGACACTCATACCTGATTTCTGTCAGTTAAAAGTGAAAAGAGAATCGAGGCCATGAACAGTTTGCCATCTTAGAAAATCTAAAGAGAGTTTGGAATGTGGAGTGGGATCCTGCTCACGGATGAAGACACACACTTGAGGATGTCCACAAGCCTGTGTCTGTATGGGAGTCAGACATCTAAACACCCATCTCTGATGGAGAAGCATCTGCATGCATCTGTCAGATGTGCCCTGAGATTTAAGGGAAGCCCACATTCTTCCAGAGGAGCTTTTAGGAGCCAGTGGGGTACCCTGGAGCATCCCAGATGGCTCTAGACACCTATTTCAATAATTTAGTTCAGCCCTAAACACTAAGTTTAGGCAAATGGAGCCCATAATTTGGCTTGTATGGGAGTTTAAGCACCTAGCTCACATGTAGATACCTGTCTTTGAGCAGCTCACTCGGTATTCCAAATCCCACTCCAGGTACCACTGCCTGGGAATCAACTCCTGGCCTCTTGTCTGTGCTTGAGAAAAATCTCCTCCTCCAAGGTGGAAATGCCCCAAAGACCCCTCTGGAAACCGCAGCAAAGTGGGAGCAGATGACTTGCCCAAGCCCCTGAAAACCCTGGGAGGGCCAGGAAGGAGGACTAGACACCTCTTCCTTGAAATGGAGGCCAGAGGAGCCTCCATTTCCCATCAAACTGAGGAACCTGCACCCCACAGCTGTTAACGGAGACCTGAGCCGGGGGGTGAGGAGCTGCAGATCAGGAACTTTGCTGGAGAACACAAGGGAGGGCAGGAAACACGAGGATGGAAGGGTTAGGCCATGAATAAAACAATTCAGCCAGATCCCACCGCTGCTTCCAGTGAGAGAGGGGAAATCTGAAATAAAGAAGTCTTCCCATAATGAGAAGTCACTACCAAAACAGCCAAGATTTAGCTTGCAGGGAGGTAGAAAATAGGAAACTATGGGTATGAAGAAGAGATGAGATCTCGTCCTGCCCAGCCCACCTTCTCTCTCATCATCCAACACTCTCTAACAGCTTCTCATCCCAACAGCTGCTTGAGCTCAGGAATGACAGATCCATCCCCCTCACTCTGCCACTGCCAGCGGGGCGATCCCTTCCCAGCAGCCCCAGCCCTGGAGCAGGACTCTGGAAGAGCCGGGAGTCATTTCCCTGGGGGCAGCCCATCGAACCAGGCGCAGCGGCTGATATCTGCAGGGCACTTGGATTTGGTGCCTTTCATGGCCCTGTTTGCATCTTCCCAAATGGATTTCATTAAAGCATCAAGGGAAGTCTGGAGTAATTTCCCTAGTGCAGTCCTAGGAGTGGATTCACAACTCCCAGCTCCTGCAGAGCGCTCATGCTGCAACCCTGAATATCCCCAACAACATCAAACACCAGGTTTTCAGTGCTGAAACCAATCTCTGAAGATTAAAAAAGGCGACCCAAAGCTCAGAGTGTTTCTCCTGCGCATGAATTTAAGGATGGGCGCATGATAAGAATATGAACACACACGACAATTGTAACATAATCCATGGACATCTCTGTGGCAACATACCTGAATGCACTGAAAACACCAAAAATGTTTGAGACTGAGAAGTAGAAGAAATTATTTTCTGAGGTTTGTTAATACAGAAATCCTTCCACGCTCAGCTAAGACAACGGCACTGCAGGGCTGATGTGCTCGCTGCTGACTCAGGGATTTCTGTGCCACGTTGCATTTTGTGGCGTGGTTGTCTCTGCAATCCCCTCCAAAAATCAAATCCCAACTGCTTTAGTTCTGCACATGAAGCTTCCCATAAGGAGCGGAAGCAATTCTGGGGCCTTCAAAATGCTTTGGAGAAGACTGTCAGTGCTGGGCACGACACTCAGCCGAGAGAGATACACCGGGGTCAAGCAACGGAAAATGTCATGCACTTCCCTCCCCATAATTTCATTTCCTCTGAGAAAGAGAAGCCCCCAAATTCTAAAACTAAACCAAACCAAGGAAAAAAAAAAAAACAAGAAACCAAAAAAGAAACAACCAAACTCCTAAACTTTCCATTTCTTTCATAGAAAGAAAAGAGATGAGGCCAAATTCACCCCTCGCAGGTAACTCCACTGTCTTTAATAGGTTGGATGCGGAACTGACAGGGCCCGTCCCACCCATCTGTTCAGCTGAAGGGGGGGTTGGATAGCAGCATGTGAGAGGATGGAATTATGGTCCTTTTCTACTTTTATTTTTTGCATCTGTGTGACTTGGTTGGGCGACACCTTGTCCCTTCTCCCCGGCACCGCCAGACACACCCCCTGGTACAAACCATCTGCCTGAGGACAAACCCCATCAGTGCGCGCTGAAGGGAAGGACAGCAGGGATCACGGAGGTGGACCTGGCCAGCTCCCGTTTGCGGGAAATGAACGATGTTTTCCTTTTGACTGCAGCGCTGCACCGAGGTGGGGGGAGGAGGTTTGACAGAAAACCATTTCCAGAGAAGTGCCCAATCCAGCTGCCTACACAAAGGCATCTCGGGTCATTTTGGACACCCAGCGGCCTCTGACTGCCCAGCTTTAAGATTTGTGTGGATCTTAGGCTGTCGTAACAACATCTGGACGCCAATAGGATATTGTAGGAGATATCTAATCTATCACCAGATTTTTGTATTATTGAGTGAAACCCTAAGTCCCTTCCATAAGGAAGGCCCCACTGTTTTCACAGGATGGGACAACCTGAGGCAGAAGGCAGCTCTGGGTGGTATTTGGACCATCTCCTGTAGTGGGGGATGGCACCAGACTCATCACTGGCTCAATCTTTCACACCAGAATGGTGGAAGCCCTGCCTCCAGACTCCTGGTGTAGGCAGCGGGATGGGATCTCAGTTTTCCAGTGACACCTCCCGAATTCATGTGTAGCAGCGAGTGATGATCCAAGCCCCTTCTCCAGAACCATGGGGTCAGACACAGGCCCAGCTCCCAGACCCCTCACAGGCTCTTTTCCCCCTCAGGGATGGGCAGAGTCAGACCCAGGACTGGAACCCTCAGGTGCACTTGGGGTGATGAACAGAATTCACGCAGGCATTTTTCATTGACTTTAGTAGCAGCTGCTCAACCCCTTACATTGTATCATCACAGAGATGATAATTACATAATAAACCCAAACAAGTACCCACAGGCTTCGTTAAAAACCCCTTAAATGCAGGGGGAGTCCCCAACAACTGAGCTGGTGCAAGCCTGACGCCAGCTTGGAGTGAAGGAGCACAACTTCCAGCCCATCTCAGCTGATGATCAGGTTGTAGCTTCACCTCCTTGACTCATGGTGGACTTCACATCATCAGTCTGGACCCATGGAAGAGCTCATCATCTACTCTGAGCTCAGCAGCTGAAGTCAGAGATACACCCAGAGGGCACTTAACCAAACAAAGCTTAGGTACCATCCTATGTATAATGAATCACCTTCTGGATTTGTTTCTTGCCATCGATCCCAGCAGAAAATTAGATAAATAGCTTAGATCAGATGAAATTAATTCCACTGTTGCAGTCAAACTTCGTTCACCTCTAGAGGCAATTGCTCAGCAAATGCCCAGTTTCAATATTTTTTCCCCCTGCTTCCCAAAAAGTTTCACCTGCTGGTGATGCTGGGCTTGTTCTGGTGCAAAAGCAGAAATGGTGGATGTGAACAAGCTGTGGATGGGCTGGGGTCAGATTCCAGCTCCCATGCACGGAAGCCGAATCCTTCAAACCATTTCTTCTCTGGTGTGGTACAAAAGAAGGAGTTTGAAACCACTTTGCTTAGAAATCTTAGGGTACAACAAGTTGTGGGTGCGACCCCTCTGAAATCAATGGATTGAAGGGACCTTGGCCTGCAGGGATGTGAATTTTCACTGTTGGGTCACCATTTATTGCCAGAAATTCCTGGTAGGATGTGTCCAGCATCTCTCACTGTGGCTGCTTGCACTGCATCATATTACGTAAATCAGATGTATCTTCCCTCATCCCATGCTCTCCAATTTACCAACCCATATCAACTCCAATTTATCTTCCACCCCATACGTGGCTTCCTGCAGAGTTTGCTCTCTTGAGAGATTGTGTTTGAATGTTGGTTATAGGTGCAAGCTCCCCCTGCAGTGGCTTCCTTCTCTATTTCCCACAGTGATTAAGTTTTCCTTTTCTCCAAGACCGTGTTGTAAAAATCAGTCATGCATCCATTCATTGATATTTATTTAAGTTTTCAGTGATCTATTGCCTTCTACCAGTCGGTGTGTGGGGTGCAGTGTTTACACGGACAGATATCACAGATTGGTTTTCTCTCCACGTTTTTCTTTGCTTCTCTTGATCTCCTCCTCTCTCCTTCCCTCTCTTCTGCTCTCATTTCACTGCAGCTTTTTTTCTTTTTGCAAAGCACTGATAGGAGTGCCTCCATCAATAAGCAAATCTTGCTCGTGCCCTTGGGCGCAGCCCTGAGACAAATGGGTGATGCATAAACTGCACCAGCCTAGGAGTAGTCCCAGGAGACGCCGTGACTCAGAGTCAGCCCTCGCAGGCATCATTTCCTCCTGTTTTCTCTCTGATGGGATTAAGCTCTGTTTGTTCCCTTCTTCTTCTGCTTTGGTTCCTGGGAAAAGGCTGACACGCAGAGAGGAGCACTCTGATTTTTCTACACAGATTTCCAGGCGTGAACCAGCCAACAGCCATGATTACCTTGCCACGAAATGGGAATTAACTCATACCCTGTTTCCTTTCCTGTGCAGAAGAGACAGAATAAACACCAATCCATTGTCCTTTTTCCAGGACAGGAACCCAAAAGCAGGGGTAAGGCAAAGAGGGCACAGGGCAGGTGCATCTGAAGCTAAAACGGGCTGCGACTCCGTGCTTGGTTCACCCCTCATTTATCCCAGTATTGACCAGGAATAACTCAAGCAGGGCTACAGTGCTGTAAATACCAAGGTGAGTTCATGCCTGATACCCTGAAGGAAATCCTGATGCCCATGGAGGAGGTGAGACCTGTTTCTGTAATTCTCATCTGGAACTGGAAGCAGAGCAACCTGCAGAGATGGGGAGTCCGGGGTGAGCAGCAGAGATGGGCCAGCACTGCAAAGCTGGGATTTTGCTCTGTGTCCAAACTTACCCAGACTCTGGGCTGGTTCAGACTCTGGGTTTTGTCCATTTTAATCTGTGCCACTTTTATAGGTGGGAATTGCTGTAGGAATTAGGTGTGGAACCAAGTTTGGCTTGAGTCTGAGGCTGCCCCAGCTTGTGGGGTGTGGTGGTGATGGTGCATCGGTTCACCCTCATGTAAATTAATGGGTGACAATGAGTCCTTCAGATCCATGTTCCAGACAGACCTGTGGGCTCAGGCTGTTGCCAGGTGCCCGGGAAGCCTACAGGAGGTGCAGAGAGTGGATGGACTAAGTGCACTTTCCACTGTTGGCGACGGAATTCTCCAGCGAGGTGGGAAGGGTGAACACTCTCCCTTTCCATCCTTTCCCTGGGCTGCTGAGGAGATGGATGTCCTGCGCTCAGGAATGAGTGTCCAGCCCCAGGAGACTCACTCCACTGCATGTTTCCAAGGAAGACTCACTGGCTGAGCCACATCCCAGGCTGGAGAGCTGGAGCAGCATTCCCGTTTGTGGGACTGCCTCCTTCTCAATGCACACACCGCGTCCACTTCAAACACAAGACACTGAACTTTTCCATCCTGTGCACTTCACCGGTGTGCCAACAGGGCATTTGCACGAAGTCATCAGCAGTTTTCTCTCTTTCTGTCCCTCTTCTTCTCCCTCCTTCCCTTTCTACAGATGTCACAACATCCTATGTCAAATCTGGCAGGAGCTACTACACAAAAAAGTTCACACCAAGAGCTTGCCCACTCTCCAGATCTATTAGGTATTTGTAGACTTCTCTGGTTCCAAGGCAAAGTCAAAGAAGTAGTCATGTTCTTTATATAAAAAATCGTTAATTTAATTGCTTTTATTTCTTTTGCTGCTGTTGCTCATATTACACAGTCTGGCCTTTTGGGTTTGCAGAGAGATCTCTCAGAAAGCTCAGTGCTGCTGTCCGGCACAGGCTCTGCCTGGATGAGGGAAAAGGAGATGCTTAGGAAGATGCAAGTCTTTCAAAGGACACTTAATCACACGAGTCACTTTGGGTGGGTGAGAGCACAGCAAATCCATGCTTTTGCTAATGCTCTTCTTTCCAGCTCGGTGTTGTGGGCTGGTGGAAAAAGCTGCTCTCCTGCCGGAGGCATTGGCGTTGGGGCAGAACTTGCGTGACTGCCAGATGTACCTCGGGATAGCCCAGAAGTCATTAGACCTATTCTATCCAACCAGTTTTAGCCTTTTTATTTTTTTTTTGTCCAGTTTTTATTCTTTTAATATCAAAAAAGTCAACTTCTCTCACGTCTGCAACCTCAGAAGAAGTAGGCTCAAAATCCATTTCTCCACTCGGAGCCCGGCGAAGGGTTTTGCCTGCTTTATTTGCACGTGTGGACATCGTAGACTCTTATGCACTCCTGGCAGCGGACGTAGCAGCACCAGTGGAAGATACAGTGACACTTCTCTTTCCGTTTCTCAGTCCTCGTGTTGTGCCCGCGGCCGCAGCACAAAAGGTCGCAACCGTCAATCCCGTGGGAAGTGACGTTGCAGATCCTGTCGCGGGTCCCAAAGGAGCCTGTCTCGGGGTTGGGCTCGCAAAAGTTCGGTGAGTTCTCGTAGTAAACCAGGTCCTTCTCAGTCGGGGCCTTGAAGAAGTTGTATTTGGGCCGGAGGGTCTCGACCCAGCCGCGGGATTCCCGGTGTTTTTCCACCACCATTTCGGACGCGCTGTCGTACTTGTCCTTGAGGTAGTCGCCGATGACCCTGAAGTCTGGCTGGGACCACCAGCAGGTCTTCACCTCACAGCTGCCCGAGAGCCCGTGGCACTTGCACTTGAGGTGCATGAGCTCAATGATAGACTGCAAAAGAGAAAAAAGGCAAAGGGGAAGGAGCACGTTAACCTGTAATTAAAACACTTACGACATTCGGCTACTTAGCCATGATTTTCTAAAGAATTAGGAATGTTTTCATAGATATATTTATACTCTTGTGAATAAAAATCCCCTTATCTCCCAGTTAATGCCCTGCTCGCTGCTGGGTCTAAGACACATGAAACTTCTGTACTTTACAGTTTTCAGTGACTGGTTCTGATTCCCAACTCAAATTTAAGGATCTACTGAAATCTTTCACCTAGGAAATTTCAGAACTTCTGTCTTACCAAATTTCACGTGGGAAGATTACAGTGTTGTAACCCAGGAGCAGAATTAAAACACATCTGGGCAGAGAAGCCAAGAATGCACAGAGCTACTCAGACAATGCCTTCATAAACGAAATATGCAGCTTTTCCACTGGAAATTACAGGAATATGAAATGTCCTAACTATCTAGAATAGAACTCCATCCTTTACGTGTGTTTCATGTTTACTTATGCAAACAAGGTTCGAGCCTTGCTGTGGCTACTTTCAGAAGCTGAAAAGGAATTTATTTCTATTTTTAAGCCAGGGTTATGATTTTTCTAAAATCATTTCAAAGGAAAAAATACAAGAGCCCAACTTTTGATTTGAAATGCTCAGGCTTCAACACAAAACACGTTCCTGGGAGAAATGGGAGGGCGATTATTGATCCCAGAAGTTTGCCACTTGTTTTTACCTCTTATAAAATGAGTTCAAATCTTTCTAGAGGTGTTGCCCTCCAGTACTCAGAGGTGGGAGACAACCTTATGCAACCGGCTTGATAATCTGCATTTTCAGAGTGATCAGCAAATTTCTGGGTACGTGAACAGGCGAGTGCCAGCCTGAGTCCAAGAGATTTGCCATGAATCAGCACCTTGGTGTTCACCAGGTGCTTTCCTGTGTTATTTACGGAGTATCACCCGCCGCAAAGCAGGTTGTAATTAGCGATGAGAGAGAACCGCAAAAGGTTTGGTTCGTATAATCGCGCTGAACTTAATCAAAACTCCTGGCGGAGTGGTAGGGCTGGAGTTCTTATGGGAACTAATATGAAACACTGCCCACGGCTCAGGTTTAGATGGGAACACTCAAGTGTGGAGGCCTGGGAGAGCTGCCCCATGGGTGCTGGCATGGTGAGAATGGAAAACACCACTGCTTTCTACAACAGTGGGATTCCAGGTCATGGTGTGACATCTGCTCTCTAATCTCTGACACCTGTAAAAATCCCTGAAATAACTCAGTGCCAAGAAGCAAGACTTAGAGTAAAAAGACCTCTGCAGGCCTGTGATCACAGGGATTTTTGTTCGTTTTTTTTCCCCAAGGATTCTCACTTTAAAGCAAATTCTCACTTTAAAGGAAATCCCTCCTTTCCACTCTATACAGCTTCTCCACAGCCCTCTTTGTCCCACTACACATCCCAGTAACTGTCACCAGCACTGCCCCATCCCTGGGGGTACCTGGGATAATTTAGGCTGGAGCTGGAGGAAACCACGTTATTGCTTGTGGTCGTCTCCATTGCAGACAAGTTCTGTTTCTGGTAGTATTTCCCTTTCAAAAGTTGTATTCCAACAGCTCTGCTGTGGTGTGAGGTGGGATAACTCCACCAGGGATTCATGGAATCCGCTTGAGAAGTTCCCAAGAAGCTCCAGCCTGCCTGAGGACAGGTGTCCCAGCACAGCAACCGCGGTGGCTTTGCTACAGCTCACTGCCCAAAGGTCCTCCTGGATATGTGCAAGACCTTCTGCTGAGGGGACAAGACCACATTAATCTGCTCTCTGTTATCTCAGGGAAGCTGTGGCTCTGTTAGAAAGGGCTTTGCGGTTAAGTTCCACAAATTGTTTCCCACAAATTACATTCTTCTGGCATTTATGGGCTATTCTTGAGATGAAAAAAAAAAAGGAATATCCCCCCTTTGGGATTATTCCACCTAGGGACAATATTCATTGTGTATGAGGCAGATTTTGTGCTTTCTTTTCGCCAACACATTTTGTTCCAGGATTGTTTGAAGTAAAAATGGCTTCAGGGCATGGTCCAAGTTTAATCAGGGGGTACCAGAGTCATATTGCCTCTTTATATTTTCTTTAAATATTTCCTGGGAAATAGAACAGGGTTGTGAAGATGGGTTGTGGGAAAAGCTCTCCTGCTCTTCTCCTCCCTCAAGGCCACAGAGAAGGGGAATGGACAATTGCACTCAAACTTCAGGTGCCCCACAGCCAATGGAAGGGAACAGGCACAATTAGGACATTATTAACTGAGTTAATAACTCTAATCATGGAATCACAGAACGATTTGGGTTGGAAGGGACCTTAAAAATCGTTCAGCTCCAACCACCCTGGCATGGGCAGGGACACCTTCCACTAGACCAGGTTGCTCCAAGCCCTGTCCAACCTGGCCTTGAACATTTCTAGGAATGGGGTGTGCGCAACTTCTGGGGGTAGATATCTTCATAAATGGGATGAAATCCCATCCTAAACCTGTCTTTCTCCATTTTCTATAAAAGAGCTCTGGACAGCTGACTCCAAGGCAGACATCTACATCTGTGTGGGTGAATTTACATGGAGCTTTCGTAGATCAGGCACGTCCATCTAGCCCTATCATAGGACGGGTGTTATCATTTTGTGACATAAATCTCCCCAGATTTAGGTCTTTTTAGTTCCCTTAATTCCCTCCAACCATTCATTATAGCAGGTCAGAAAATAACAACAAGAAAGGTGAAATAAAATGTCCTTACGGTCCTTCCAGCTTCGTTGTTGTGCCTGTTCATGGCTGAGCGAGCGTCGGGCCTGTTCTCCCGGGCATCTGCGAATTCCCGGGACACCATGCTCCCGAACTCCACGTCCTCGCTGCAGCCGCCCCACTTCCAGCCCTCCCCAGGAGAGCCCTTGTGGCGCGTGTCACACCCACAGATGTTGGCCGAGCCCTCGGCGCAGGATCTGGTCACGGCGAAAGCCACGCCAGCGGAGGCGATGGCGTGGACAAAGGCTGACTCCCTGGTGGCTGTGAAAGAGAGAAGTCAGTGAATAAGGGCCGGTGAAGGATGGATTTGACCAGTCCTGTGAACATCTCCTCTGGAGGGCATGGCAGAAGGCCAGGAAATCCTCCTCTTCCCTGTGGTCTGGCTTGGACCTACTCCAAAGACGTTTTCTTTTGCTAGGAAATGAGCTCCTGTGCAGACAGGACCAGGCTTGATTCGAGGCCACAGAGGTCAGCCAAGAAGTTCTGACTGGGGTCATCCTCAGGTCTTTGGATAGGGCCGTGGCGCCACAGGAAGCAAACCTGAATTTCAGGGGGCACATGGAATATCCTATGTGGTACTGTGCAGTCAATGCACCTCACGGCCGGACCCTGAGCCGTGGGCCTCACTTCAGACACACAGAATTTGGGTATGTTCCCAAAAAATGGAAAATGCAGGTCTACCCTTAATGACAGCCTCATGCTTGGTGGTGGGACCAGCACCAGGTAAAGCTCCTCTTCCTTGACTGGGAGAGGTGCTGGTGGCTGGAAGGTGGGAAAATGCCGGGGATGGTCACATCCTCAATCCTCAGGATGTCAACCAAACACTGTCCCTACCCTCCATCCCTTCTTCCCCGAGGCTGTGCCTCTCGCTCAGTGACAGTGCCCAAGGTGCTCCTTGCCCCTGCCCCAAGTTCTCCTCACTTGCCTAAATAAGGTCTCTGTCAAGGGGACTGGAAATGAGCTCTCCTTTTCTGTCCATTGCCTCAGGCTGGAGGGTGGGATCAGCCAAAAGACATCATGGTTAAGGAGTGAGGAGTTTTAGTCTTTGTGGAGAGCTTCCACCACAGCCTTCCATCCCAGGAAGAGCTGGGCAGGGGAGGGGAGCAGGGGAGGCTTTCCTGGATGCCAGTGCTTTTTCTGCACTGTGCCAAAATGAAAACCAAACTTTTCAAACTGCTTTGCAAGCGGGGAATACCCCAAGATACCAGTTTTAACTTCCCTCCTCCCTCGCAGTTTTGGTTTCTTCACTCACAAGAAATGACCCAGCAGTTCAACACCACACCTCAGAAAACGCCACTGCTTTTTGGCTGCAGTAAAATGGGATTTTACTGTGAACAGGGCTGTTCCCAAACCCTTGAGGCAATTCTAAGCAGACACAGTAATTCTGATAGCTGGCCTCCCTTAACCTCCTGTACTCCCCTCCCCACTCACCTCGTGCTTATAGACCAGTTATCCTTGAAACTGTGTTGTTTCTGACACTTTTCAGGTGATTCCACCGGGACATTGAAATATGAATGGATCCATAAAGGCACAAGGTCACATTTTCAGTTGATGCAACTTCACCAAAGCTTCTACTGAGCTCTGTATCAGCTGACTACTCAAAAACCACTCAAACTTTCCCTGCAACATATTTTGCTGATCTGAGCTTTCCCTGGGCATTTTGGCTTAATCTTTGCCTTCTAGATGCTTCCAGGCTTTGCTAATGTGAAGGGAGTTTAATGGACCAAGCCAAAAAGTCAACATGTTTTCGGGGAGCAATCAAAACTGTGGAGCAGTCCCGGCTGGATTCAAGGCTTAAGCAAGAACTCGAGCTTTGCTTTGGGAAGGCTACCAAACACAACAATATGCAAATCCAGTAACGTGCATGAACTTACAAGCTGAAGGGATGAGCAATGTCCTGGAACATGCTTGTCAGGGCACTTGGGGAGGTTATTAAGTCACCGAGGGCTTCAATGAATAAAAAAAAGGAAAATGCAGGAACCCTCAGGTCCCTGGTGTGATTTTGAAAAACCCTTGTTCAGCATCTGTCCAGCCTGGAGGATCCCAGCATCCTGCAAACGATGACCATGCAGCTCTTCACTGGGAGAGCTCAGCTTTGAGTACAAACAGGAGAGCCCTGTTTTTACAGGACTGGGGACTTTGCACTTGCCTAAATCCAGGTGGGATCCAGAAACCAAATTTTGGGGGTGGAGAGCTTTGTATGAGGTCTCCAAGGCCACTTCTGGCCAGCTCTGGAGTCTCTGAAAAATAAAAGGCTTCTCACAAAAGCCAGTGAGATGAGGTGGTGGTAGGGGGGTAGAAGGCGCTGTGTCTGGCCAGAGAAAAGCTGACACACCTCCCACATCCTCCCAGTGCGGCCCAACTAATCTTGAAACCTTTACAGAATGGTTGGATTGGAAGGTCCTTAACGATGATGGAGTTCCAACATTCCCAGGCTTTCTGCTCAGGGCTGCTTTCTCCCCATTCTGCACCCAGCCTGTGTTTGTGTTTGGGATTGGGATTGGGATTGGGATTGGGATTGGGATTGGGATTGGGATTGGGATTGAGACTGGCCTGACCCACGTGCAGGACCCTGCACTTGGCCTTGCTGAGCTCCATGAGGTTTGCCCAGACCCACATCTCCAGCCTGCCCAGCTGCCTCTGGATCCATCCCTTCCCTCCAGCCTGTGACTGCACCACTCAGCCTGGTGTCATCAGCAAACTTCCTGAGGGCGCCCTGGATCCCACTGTCCATGTCACCAACAAAGAGTGCCAGTCCCAACAGCAACCCCCAAGGAATACCACTGCATCTCGTAGGGCGCCGCCACCCAGCTAATTCCTGATCCACCGGGCTGTCCATCCACCAAATCCAGGTATCTCCAGTTTAGAGACAAGGATGTTGTGCTTTTCTCTGACTGTGACTAAAGCACGTTCCTTGGTTAGGTCAGCTCTCATCTCTTGGGCATCACCCTTTCCTCTGCTCAGCTGAGGTCGCATTCAGGCCTTTGGCTTTATTGGGAAGGTGCTCTAGGTGCTGAACTGATGTTTGCAAACCTCCTGTGCCTTGCCGAGCTTGGACCAAAAAGAAAGCCATGGTGTTTGTGCAGGAAGACTTCTCCTGTGTGGGTGTGAGAGGGGTGGCCTTGGCTTGGGAGTCCGTGGCTTGTGGATCCCAGCTCGGATTCAGCAGGAGCATCAGCTCAGCACCGAGATGTTTCCCTGTGCATCCCACTCACCACAAGAAGGACACTGAGGGGCTGGAGCGTGTCCAGGGAAGGGAATGGAGCCGGGGAAGGGTCTGGAGCACCAGGAGCAGCTGAAGGAGCGAGGAGAGGCTCAGCCTGGAGCAAAGGAGGCTCAGGGGGGCCCTTGTGGCTCTGCACAACTCCCTGACAGGAGGGGGCAGCCGGGGGGATCGGGCTCTGCTCGCAGGGAACAGGGACAGGAGGAGAGGGAACAGCCTCAAGCTGTGCACGGACTGGATACTAGGGAAATTAGGATATTTGGGTTGGATATTAGGGAAAATTCCCTCACTGAAAGGGTTGTCAGGCACTGGCACAGCTGCCCAGGGCAGTGGTGGTGCCACCTGGAGGGATTTAAAAGGACATGGCAATAGGAACACGGGTGGCCAGGGGACGTGGCAGTGCTGGGTTCATGTTTGGGTTCAATGACCCTGTTGGTCTTCCAGCCTTACGGATTCTGCGACCCAGTGATTCCATCTAGGTGCAGAGCTCACCAAACCCCAGAGAGCTTCAAGGAGCACAGCCTGGAGGATTCCTGTGTTTGCCAGGACTTGGCCACAGTCGAACAAGCAGTTCCAGGCAGACAGTTTTGGCTGCAGACAACAAACCCTAAATCTCATGTCCGTCACCTAAACTGCGCACTGTTTTTAGCCCTTGCTGAAAACCAGGAGGATACTGATGGGATTTGCCTTAAGAAGCACCAATTACACCGAACTCCTCTTTTCCCAGAAAGCGCTCGGTGCCTTTTACAGCCTGGATAGGACGCAATCACTCCCCTGCTTTTGAAATGCAGCCACCACTTAAGAGCACACAACAGGAAGCAAATCGCGTTGTATCTGATCGTAACTACCTGGGGAATGTAGGCAGGCAGGGCAAAGGAGCCGAGATCTGGCCCCGGGGCACTGAGGTGAGGAGTTTGTCTCCTGAGAAAGTCGCAGCCCGATCTCTTAATGACTCCACGGAATTAGGGCACTGGGTTTACATCTCCTACCCCTAACTTAAGGCACCGGGTTCAGTATTGACGCAGATGGAGCGGTGCCATCGTGTGAGTCACGTCCTGCCACCTCCCAAGCCATGGGACTGTCCTGCCATCGCCAAGCAGACCTGACCCTGCCGAGATCTGAAGAGCTCCCCGGGTTGTAGCCGGAGGCGGTGTGGCTGCAGGAATGGAGAAGGAGTGCATGGAGATGGAGATAAGCAGAAGGAAAGCATGCACTTGTAATGGAAATGAGGGGTTATTAAGGTGCCATATAAAAATGCGAGAGATTTAGCGAAGATAGCAGGGAAGTGCCGTGTATTTGTCAGGTCGCCTCATTCCTCTCTGGGTGGTTCTGGTAGCCAGAGACAGCAGCTCATTAGGGCTTGAAGAGAGCTTCTGGAAAGTCATCTGGCAGGGGGAGGTTAACGGGGGGCTAATATCTCACGGGGATGTTGGCTTCAGAGCTTTTTAACCACCTTCTTTTCACTGCAGCACAGGTTCACCAAAGCTCTGGCTTCAGCTCGTTTAATTCTTGCCCTGCAGGGCCCAGAGATCTGGACGTCTGGGGCTTCCCCTAAAATTCCCTCTGCACTCTGGAGGGATTGAATATCAGTGAAAAAGTGCTGAGACTTACAGAGGGCCTTTAGGGGTGTCCCCTAAAGCAGAGGTCTCCACGTCACTGATCCCTTCTGGAAAGTGTTCCCTAAGAAGCCCAGGCTGAAATCTGAGGTGCTTCACATCCCCTGAATATCCTCTGCAGAACCTCTCTGACCACTGGTCCCAGCACCAAACCCATCTGGAGATGCAAAAACACTTGGCTGAGTAGTTTAATTTTGGTAATTCAGAGGCCTGAGGATGACGTGGCCTAAGATTTGCTTTCCTGTTGTGACAGGGCTTTTTTTATGTGACTTTGGGCAAATCCCTCGGTCATTTTGTGCTCCTGCTTCCTTATCTGTACACCTGAGGACAATCCTGCTTATCTCCTCAGGAGTCTGCAATGCTAAATTCGTGATGTCTTCAGAACTGTAGGCAGAAGGAGTTGGAGCTGAGCAGAGGGTTCTCAGACTGTGGGATGAGGAAGGCAAATGAATAACTGCATAAATATCTCGCCTGTCCAATCCATGCAACCTGCTCTCGTGTGTTCGTCTGCCCAGACAGTGACTTATTTTTGCTGAATCTTTCCCTGAATGATGAAATGATTAACCCCAGGTCAGGTAGATATCCCAGATGTGAGGCAAGATGGACTGTGGTGATGCAGCAGGATGAATATGATGGTTTATTTCACTCTTGAAATCCCTTTTTACCACATAATGTACCATAACACCAAGCCCTGTTGTCCCCATTCCTGATAACTTAAATCTTTCCTTTTTGAAACAGAGTCCTTGGAGTGAAGCACTGACTTTGCCTTTCTGGGCTGGATAATGTATAAAGAGCATGGAAAAGGATTGAATTGTCCCTGAAAATGGAGGAGAGATCTCCCGGCCATATCTTCTCTTGAGAAGAGGATGCTGCTCACTGCTCCACAATTGGAAAGACACTTGAGTGGCGTGGCTGTGAGCCCTGAATTTCCGACACCACGGACCTCTGGAGTGCTCTTGGGAGAGGCACTTAGCTAAAAATGAAGTGAAATAGAGGAAATGGAGTATCTGTTTAGCAGGACTGTGCGGAGGAGTTGTGCTGGCCCATCTGAGCTTTGTTTTTCAGAGCTAAAAGTCTACAGAAAGGTACCTCTTGCTCCAGCTACTCGAGACAACCATCTTTGAGGGGTGGAAGGTGCAAAGGCTTTCCCGAATTTTTCTGGTAGGGCAGACTCCCTAAGCACACGAGGGAGTCTGGGAAAGGGTTTCAATTCCCTCTTTGGCTCCAGAGGATGTAAACCCACAGCTGTCAGTTAGGATTTGCACAACAGTTGACACTGCACTGAACTCTGGATTAAAAGGGAAAAAACCCAACCAAATAAACTAAATAAAACCCAAGAGCTAAGAAACTGGACATAAAACCGGGAACAACCTGGTGTTTCTGGTATTTGGAGCAGCACAACCCAGCCTTTTACACTGGGGGCCCTTCCCAGCTCAGTTTTCCCTGGTTCCTGTGGTCCTTCCTGCACATTTGGCATCACGGGGATTGCGAGGCATTGTCCAAAGAAGAAAGGTGGTGAGGAATTCGTGAAGAGACTTGGAAGCCCAGCCTTTGACTGAGGTAAGGTCAGTTTGGGTTTTGACTGCAGCATGAAGATCACCACCCAGCTGCTCTCAGCACCCTGCATTCTCCTCCTTCAGTCCACCAAGGGGGACACCTTCCCTGGGGGTGGGAGCAGAGCTGTGCCATTCCCTTGTGGGGAAGGTCACCCATAAACAGTTCCACGATGATAAACCAGAAGGGCTTGAAGGAGAGCTCACGCTGCACCACTTTGGATGAAAAAGAAGAATCCCAGAAAAGATTAATACCAAATGAGCCTGCTTGCTTGTTAAGCAGCTGGCGGCCCCTGGGAGAAGGAGTTTCTTCAGGCTCTGGCAGCCTTGCAGGCACGGCTGCTTTCTGAACAGCAGGAGCGAAACCCGGTGGGACTGGTGAGTCAGAGCTCCCAGGATTTGCCAAAGCACATGGAGGCATCACTGCTGGCTTATACCAACACGAGTGGCATTGCCTGCTGGCCCTGAGATCCACGTGCAGCAGGAGCAGGGCAGCCCAGCCTGTCCCTGATTCCAGCAGAGGATGCTCCAGTCCCTCAGCCCAGCTGGGCTCTGCTGACCTTGCTCACCAGCAGATCCCTGAAAGCCGAAAACTGAGAGTTCAGGATATGGGGACAATGTCCCCTGCCCTACAATGCTCTTTGGGGGCTTAGAAGAAAGCTGGGGGCAGATCTCTCAGTAGGGCCTGTTGAGCTAAAATGGGGGTAATGGTTTTAAACTAAAAAAATGTGGATCCAGGCATAAGGAAGAATTTTTTTATGATGAGGGTGGTAAAGCACTGGAACAGGTTGTCCAAAGAGGTGGTGGATGCCCCATCCCCGGAAACAGCCAAGGTGAGGTGAGGTGGGGCTTTGAGCAACCTGACCTATTGGAAGGTGTCCCTGCTCACTGCAGGGGAGCTGGACTAGATGAACTCCAAAGGTCTTTTCCGACCTAAACCATTCTAAGAAATGAAGGTTCACATTTTCACAGGACGTATTTCCCCCCAGGGAAAGGAGTGATGGTGGGGGAAAAAAAAATGTTAAAAGCCTTTTATTTTTTTGAGTGATCACCAAGCAGGGAATCGTTTGCCAATCAGAACTATTAAATATTGGCCCAGCACCAGGGAAAGGTGGAGAATAGGGAATTCCTTGGCACATGCTGGCTGACAGATCCATCCACGCTGCACAGACAGGGCCCAGGTGCTGGAGGGGAACAAGCATCGTTCCCATCGCAGGGGAGGAGGAGGAGGCGGAGGAGGAGGAGGAGGAGGAGGAGGAAAAGGAAGAGGAGGAGGATCACGGGGGTGTCACAGCTGCTGGGATCCTGACATTGCTCAAGAGGAAAATACTGGGAATGTTGGAAACCAAATATTGGCTCTGGCAGCCTCGGAGGCAGGTGAGCTTCAGTTTCCCCACATTCCTCTCGACTGTAGCAAGAGAGGATCCCACCTCAGATAAAGCAGCCGAGAGGTTTCACATAAGCCTGGCTCAGCCTCGAGCTTCCTTCAGCTTCCCTCTGGAGAGGTCCCTGTTTCCACTGTCCCTGTTTCCCTTGACCCACCCTCACCATCTGCAGCGTGTTGGTCTCCCGCAGCACCTCGGACCTCCTGGTGCCTCCTCAGTTACCCCTTAACTCCTTAAAAGTGGGTCCTTGTCCCACACTCGCTGTTTGCTTTCAAAAGTACCCCTCCCACCCCTTGGGATGGAAGTTGTGGCCTTGGATGTGCTCAGCACGAGGACTGTGAAAGGAGGGGACAAGTCAGGCTTCCAGGTGGGAGAGCACACTCCCAAATTCTACAGCGTGAGCAGTGTTCATCCTGGTTATGCTGGGAGAAAAGTGAGTGAAAAAGAAAGCGTGAAAGCTTAAGGAAGAGATCCTGAGAGTCTGAGATCTTTAAAACTTTTCTTTCCTTGCTGTGGCTCTCAAGCCTAAACCACCAAGCACCAAGGGCCCTGACCCTGATTTTCTGCTCGACCGCAGCAGCATCGATGAGGGAGCCCTTGTGGTTACTCTGAGAAGATTCCAGAGGCTTTGGGAGGATCAGAGCCTGGTGGCTGCCTCCCGCAGTGGGATACACGTGCTGCACAAAGGGCCTCTCTGGACACGGGTGGCTCCAAAACTCTGCCTCAGTTTCCCCGTTTGCAAAGCCATGGGCAGAAAGCTCATCTTACACTCTCCAGCCTGAGTTTTGGGCACCCTTTCAGCCTGCAGAGCATTCAGCGGGAGAGGGGAGAAAGAGAGGAGTTTTCTCCTCAGCCAGGGCTGCACGATGCCTGATTCACCCAGGATTGATGCTTGCACTGGGATCACTCTTTATCCGTGGGGCCTTCCAGGAGAACCTCAGCACCTCGAGCTGCCTCTGGGCTGAGTCGTGATCACCTCATTGCAAAGGGGTGGGACTAGAGGACCTTTAAGTGCCCCTTCCAACCCAAACTACTCTATGATTCTATGACACGGAGACTTTCCAACCAGCGCCTCATCTGGGTTACAGGTCTTGGCAGCAGATCCAGGATGTTCCAGAGCAGATCTGTCCTGCACTAAGATGTGCCCAGAGTTATGCCCATCAATCTTATCCTGAAGACCTTGATTACCTGGGAGCCTTTGAACAGGAGCAGTGCCTAAACGGGACGCCTTGGATGCAGGAGGATCACTAATCCCATTCCTCAGAGATCACTTTGTGAGACAGGAATCAGAGAATTACAGACTCACAGAACAGTTTGGATGGGAAGGGACCTTAAGGTCATCTGGTTCCAACCCCCTGCCATGGGCAGGGACACCTTCCACTACCCCAGGTTTCTCAGACCCCCATCCAGCCCAGCCTTGAACATTTCCAGGGATGGGGAGCTGCAGTCTCCAGTCTCCACAGGGTTCTACAGACTGAGCTGAACGATCTGGAGTCATTCTCCAGTGAAACCCAAGCTCCTGCTGCCGCTGCCTGGTGTGCAGGCCTGTCAGATCCCCCCCTCTTCAGCAGCATTCCCACGTGGGTTTGTCTCCAAACCTAGGGAAGCCCACTCTACCAGAAGAGCAGCCCTTGGGGGCTGCAGGTAACCGAGGCTTTCCCTGGAGTGGGATGAGGGTGGCTCCAAGAGCAGCTGCGGCTCTGGGAGAAACGCAGCACCCACAGCACAGCGGGCGATGCCAACCCCACAGCTCTGTGTGACACCACAGCCCGTCCCCTTCTTCACAGAGAGCCCTGTCAGCCCCGTGCCCAGCTGATTCTGCTCAGTTTCTCATCAAAATCCAGCTCCGGGGTTTGCTTGGCTTTTTTAACCACTTAAAAATCAGGCCCCTAAATGCAAAGACTTATGCAAATGCATAATAACAAGAAGTTAACCACACTTTTGCATATCTTGAAGGAAAGGTTAGGTTTGGGTCCCATCTGTGTTTTGAACGGAGTTCTGATTGAGTTCTTGTTTCCTCTGAACCAGCTGTGCTAGTGTCAACACATCCCCGGGAAGATGAAAGGCCCTAAAAAGACATTTGATCAGATTAGCTGTGATTCAGCTCATTGGAGGGAAATTATTAAATGGGCTGCTCCTGCCAGGGAACATGAAGGCGATACAGATAAGAGGGAATGCTGGATTGAAGGAGATTGGATTAGCCCAGCTTGTAACACCTTGAAGGCCAAGTTCCCCTAAAACATCTGAATGATGAGTTTTTTCTCATTCTCTTTTTTTTCCTTTCTTTTCACTTTCTCTCTGTTGGTTGCTCATGGTTATGGTTGCACTGGAGCGCAACAGAGCTGCTGCCTCCAGTGTGGTGCTCAAACTTCCAAACCTTTCTCGCACTTCCAAACCCTTCCTGCACTTCCAAACACTTCCTGCACTTCCAAACCCTTCTTGCACTTCCAAACCCTTCTCGTACTTCCAAACCCTTCCTGCACTTCCAAACCCTTCTTGCACTTCCAAACCCTTCTTGCATTTCCAAACCCTTCTCGTACTTCCAAACCCTTCCTGCACTTCCAAACCCTTCTTGCACTTCCAAACTCTTCTCACACTTCCAAACCCTTCTCACACTTCCAAACCCTTCCTGCACTTCCAAACCCTTCTTGCACTTCCAAACCCTTCTCCCACTTCCAAACCCTTCTCACACTTCCAAACCTTTCAGGCTCCACCTGACACAGGCAGAGCCAGGTTGCCAGACGCCGGAGCAGCCTGCAAGCCTCGTGCCCTGCGAGCAGGCCCAGTGCTCCCTGCTGCCCTCCGAGCCTCCGTGCGAGCCTGAGCCGAGGCCGGGTTGAAGGCTGGAATGCTCTCCTTAATTAGCGACTGTCAAAACAACCCCAGGTGATCTCGCAGGTAACCAGACCCCCAAGACAGGCGAATCAGCAGGACGGTCTGGTATCAGTAACCCAAGTCTGATACCTGCAGAGCAAACACCGCCTTATCTCTGTCCCTATCGCCCTATCTCTCTGCTGATCTAATCACTGCCATGTATGTCTCCCTACCTACCCTGCTTAATGTTTTATCTGTCTCTCTGTCGGCTTGGTCATGTGCGAAACACTTGGGTGGCGTCTGATCCCCCCCTCTTCCTGCCCGCCATCCCACAGATGCCTTCTCCTGAATATTCCATCGTCCTGGAGCAGCGCGGTCCTCTCGATCCGCCCCGAATTACCCCGACCCCTCGTCTCCCCAACAGCCCGTGTCCCTGGGAGGCTGCGGACAAAAGGAAGCTGTGTGCCAATCCGGGGTGATTAGCAGGGATACAGGGCGCTCATTGTGGCAGGACAGAGCTCTTAATGAAAGGGGAAGGCGGAAAAGGAGCGGGGAAGGACTGGGGTGAAATTCTCCGGGGCGCCTTCCAGGTTAAAGGATCACTGGGGATCCCTCCTGGCCTCGGGGAAAAAAAAAAAAAATATGGCAGGAAAAAGAAGGCAAGCCCCAAAGACTGCGAGGCAAAACAGCCCCAATGGTCAGTAGGATGCAGGGAAGCCAAAAAAAAAAAAAAAAGGGAATATAATTGTATTCTGTTATCAGAAGCAACATGGCCAAACAAAAGGATCGCCTTCGCCCACCTGAGAATGGAATGTGAGGCTCCATTTCGCTGCTCTGATCGTATTTGACAGCCCCCCTCGAGACTGCCTGGTTGGTATGGCAAATCGTCCTTATTACCTGCTGGGGTGAATGAATCCCCCTTTGTGCTGGCACTGTCACGCCGCATTAGGTTGACAATGGCCCCAGATATTTTATATGAAATTTGCCCTCACTTGTGATTAGCCAGCACCAACTAAGTCATAGCAACCTAGAACTATGCATTGGCCGGGCCCCGTTGTCGGCCGAAAGGGAAATCCCTATTCAAATGGTTTAATAAAACAATCTAAAGGGCGTGTGAATCGTGAAAAGCATTTTCACTTTTCTCTTTAGCTTAATCTCATGGTCGCTGGGATATTGTGCTCCGAGCAGACCCCAGCAGGGTGTGGGCTAAGGTCCCCCATCAACTTCTTTTACAGCCTCCTTTTCTGCGAGTTAATGATATACCGGTGTGATTGCCTCCCGCAGCAAGAAGAAACACGCATTTGATGAAAAGGATGGACCTCCTAACACATCCTAAATGGCAACAATTTCTCATCCAAAGGTCACAGGTCATAACCTGGATTTTGAATCACCACCCAGATCTTTTTCAAAGCCCTGCTAAAGCTGCGGGATTCGGCGAGGCCGTTTTACACGCAGGCACACACACACACACACACACAGACTCCGCGTTATCTCCAGAGGTTCCTGCTCCGCTTGAGGCCTGAGCTTAGTGCTTGGAAACAATTGGATTTTTTCCCCGGTTTCGGGCTGCAGTTTGCTGCCTTTCGCATCCTCTCAGCCCCGGGGAGAGGTGGTCGATGCAGAGATGTGCAGTGCCTGAGGGTCACCCGGAGCTCAGCAGCACCTGGGGTACGAGCAACACCCTTGCTTGAATCAGCAGCTGCCCGTTCACCCCAAACCTGTCACACGCCCAGCCCCAAACAGCACCTCCAACAAGGCTTCGAGGTCTCAAAACTCTCCCCAGTCGCTTGGAGGTGCGGAAAAGCTCCCGCAGTGCTGACCCCTCAATAATCGAGATCTCCCACGCACGGGTGAGATGCAGCCGCAGAGATTTGGCAGCGGAGTGGGCTGGGAGGAGGGGGAAGGAGAAGTGCAGGGCTCCCGTCCTGCACTTGTGCTCCACTTCCTCACTCGGGATGGGAGGAAGCAGGGTCCCTGCAAGGCTCGTGCTCATCTTAGCAGGCACCCAAGCAGAGCAAAGCTTTGCCTCTGCAGCACGAGGCTGGAAATCCCCAGGATAACGAGCTCCCTCATGAACCTCCCGCAGCCCAGTCTCCGAGCTCAAACCAAAGGTGAAGGGGAAAGCAGCACAGGAACCTGCTCAGTTTTCCCCACTTTTCTTTCCTCTTCTTTATTCCCCTCACGAAGCCCTGAGCCAGGCAGGGCGTTCATCTCCTGGTTGTACATCAATATTCTCCCACTGGAGCTCAGCAGGAAGAGTGGGACTGGACAGGCTCTCGTGAGGGACCCTCTTGGCTTCCAAAATCCACGTTAACCTCTCCTAAAAGGTGTTCACATGAGCTGTGGTGTGTTTCCACTGCAGCTCCCCACATAATTGCAAGCTATCTGGGGCAAGGAATGATTCTGTTATTAAGTGCTTGTACACTATTTAGCACAATGGGGCCCTGATCTCTGCTTGGGGCCTCAGAGTCTACTGTAATACAAATAATTAACCATAATAGAGCTGGGAAAATATCTTAATAAAACCATAGAATCAATCTGAGGCAATTAAGCAATTTTTTCGGCCCGCAGAAGTTTTTGCTGCACAGGCTCCATTTGGAGAAGGGAGGGGGTCTGGGTGCTGGAGGAGCTGCTTACCTCCCTGCAGCAGGCTTGGGCAATCTGTTGGTTTTGGTTTTTTTTTTCCTGTGGGTTTCAGTTTCACCCAGTTGGGGAAGCAGAAAAATTTGACGCAGCTCCCGCAGCGTAAAAGCCACTTTTTATAAATAGCTTGTGAGAGGAAGCATGGTTTGGAGGCTGGATCTGTGGTTCTGAAGGGAGAAGAAGGGGCTCAGCCCTACAAAAACATGACTTTCCAACAGCTCCTCTGCCCTGCCTCTGCCCCAGCCGCCCACCTGTGGGATGGAGAAACATCATTAGCTTCCCACTTTCTAAGCCCAAACACTTGAGGACAGTGCTGGGGAATTTCAGATCTATTTAGACACCGAGGAATAAGGAAATTGCAGAGCTCCAGACACAGGCTGGGTGACTTACAAGCAATTTTACGTCAGCAGATGAGCTGCGGCT
Source organism: Dryoscopus gambensis (assembly GCA_013389985.1). Taxonomy (NCBI): domain Eukaryota; kingdom Metazoa; phylum Chordata; class Aves; order Passeriformes; family Malaconotidae; genus Dryoscopus; species Dryoscopus gambensis. The sequence goes on from WEIT01033454.1 coordinate 135,602, forward strand.
GACAGATATTCTGATTATAGCCGGAGATCTCGTATAAATTTCAAGCAGAAAAGGGAGCTAAATATATGGAACACTTGTCTGAAGTTGTCTCCAGTTGTGAGGGTGTCCATCTCCAGGGGAGCGCGTGTGAGGACGCTGCTGAAGGAGCTCAGCTCCTAAAGATGGGAAAACCAACAAATCCCCGGCCTCACCCAACCGAAAGAGGAACCCCAGAAACTGAACTACAGCCCCCTTTTCAGAAGGAAACAGCTCCACCTTCCATGACCACATCTGCTGGCCACGTGGATAAAGACTCACAACTTTGTTGTGCATGGATTTTTATGGTCCTTGCCAGGAACATTTGTCATAGAAACACGGAATCACAGAGTGGTTTGGGTTGGAAGGGACCTCAAAGATCTGGTTTCACCCCCCTGCCATGGGCAGGGACACCTTCCACCATCCCAGGGTGCTCCAAGCCCTGCCCAGCCTGGCCTTGGGCACTGCCAGGGATCCAGGGGCAGCCACAGCTTCTCTGGGCACCCTGTGCCAGGGCCTCACCACCCTCCCAGCCAGGAATTCCTTCCCCAAATCCCATCTAACCCTTCCCTCTTCACTTTAAAACCATCCCCCTTGTCCTATCATGACTTGTTCTTGCACCATGACCAACAGCCGTGTTCTGAGACATTCCCTTAAATCTCTCAATCCTAAGAAGATACAACCAGAACAATCAGAAGAGAAAAAGTGGGAAAAAAATCAATTTCTTCCTTACAGCTTTGTGCATTGCCAAGCGTGGCTGAGAAATGTCTACGAGCTGGTGATCAGCCTGGAGCTGGTCCCAGATACGGAGAAACAAGTCCTAATGCTTAAAAACTGAAGGAAATTATCCTGACCACAATTTCAAAGTAGACCTCACCCTCTACTGCACCATGTCCTAACAAAGTTTACTTTCAGCCACCATGAGGAGTCAGCCTGTCATCCTGTTGGGCTGAAAACGTCATTGGTTGGGTTTGGGAAGCTGAGCAAAAGCATGGAAAATGAATACATGGCTTGGAGACCTCCTGGGAACCTGTCACACCCTGAAGAAGACAAGGACCTTGTGTTCTTGGTGAATATAAGACCACAGAAATTAGGTTGGTGGTAGCTCCCCATTGGCTTCACTGTCAAATCATAAACAGGGGTTAAATAATAACAATACCAGCACCAAAATAGCCAGAACCTGTATCTGCTTGTGATTTAAAACAGTGAAGCTCTCACCTTGCCCTCACCAACATCAGTGGGCTACTTGACCTTAAAAAAAAAAACAAACCAAAATCAAATAACCTGCTGGAGGAGCAGAGGATACCAAACACCTCCAGATAATTTTCTCAACCAGTCATCATTTGTATTCACAAGACAAGCCAGCTTCATTCACCTGCTGCTTCCCCTGTTCTGCCCAGGTTTCTTAAGCTCAAACAATGCCCACCTCTAATCAGAGAAATGCCTTGTGCCACACACTGGCCAGCCCTCGTGGCCAGCAGAGCTGGAAGTGCCCAGAAATGCTCTCTCCTCTGGAAATTCCCTCTTCCAGCCTGAACTGCACATGGATTTTGCCCTCCCAGGCACGGAAAGCAATGGGCACCCTGAATGGGAATAACCTCTGAGTGGGGACTGGAGTCTCTCTGAAGGGGCTGGGGCTGTGAGCGAGTGGGAAGAGCAGGGAGGTGCTCTGGGTTTCGACCCAGCTTCCATCTCTGTCTCTGGGTTCACCCATTTATGGCCAAATTATAACAGATCCTTTGATGAAGCCTTCCCTTCCTCAGGCTATGTGTCATTAGAGTATATTTTCTTCTTTTCTTTCTCATCGTGAAGGTTTTCCAGAGCTTTGCCAACCTGACTGCGAGAAAACTCGCCAGCTCCAGCTTTGGCTTCTCATTCTTGCTGCTGTCAGTTCACCAAGTGCCTGTTTGCTCCTCTATCAGCCCTGCCTTCGTATCTGAGGACTGGACACGATGCTACTCCTGATTTGGCACCTGATGTTCTGTTACGGGTTCTTGAGGAGCATCCACATCCCCCGGCTCCGGGCGTGTGCCCTCCGGAGTCGGTGGGAACAGCTCACGGCTCTTTATCCAGAATATCGACACGGAGGGGAGGAGAGGTGATGGCCTGCTCTGCTTACACTGATTTTGGTGACTTCCGTGGGAGGCAAAGGCGCTTGGCAAACTGCTGGAGGAAGCCAGCACCTCAAGGATTTACTGGCAGTGCACACCGCTTTCATCCCCGCCTGTCTTAGAGCAACAAAATCAAAGCTCCGCATCCCGCGGTCCCCCGGGATGGGAATTGCTGAAGATTCCTCTCTTGCTGTTAAATGTGGGCTCCCTCGGTGGCAACACTCCCGCTGCCCTGTGCAGTGAGTGGGGGAGAGATGGCATGCGAAGTGCAAAAAAACTAAAAAAAAAGAAAAAAAAAGAAAAAAAAAGAAAAAAAAAGAAAAAAAAAGAAAAAAAAAGAAAAAAAAAGAAAAAAAAAGAAAAAAAAAAAACAACCGAGCAGCCTTCGGAAATGTCTATGCAAATCAGTCACCGAATAAATCAAGGAAAAATACATATTTTGGCCACCAGCAGAAAAACACGTGGCCTGATTCTCCTCTTGGCCTGGTGTAAATCGGAATAACTTTTATCTAATTCACTGGAAGTGGCAGAGAAGTTAAGCCAGTGTAATTAGGGGCGCAGCTTGGTATTAAAATACTCTTTTTTTTTCCTTACAAAGAACTCGCTTTGTTAATGACACCCTCCACTTTTGATTTTGCACGAATATCTGGATTCACTGGCGGCGCTTCCAGGAGCACTTAAAATCCCAGATACCAGACTTGGACCTCGCACCCGCCTGCCCAAGGGCAGGATCCACTCTGCCTGAACTATCCCTGACAGATGTTTGTCTAACCTGTTCTCCAAAACCTCCCAGGTCGGAGCTCCCACCCCGTCCCGGGGCGATCTCTGCTCGCGCTTCGCTACCCTCACCGTTACTCTGCTCTTCCCAAACCCTGCCCTGGCTGCGATCGGAGTGGACGTGGAGGAGAACTTGTCAAATTAACCCGGGCCGGCCAAGGGAGGGGGTGGGAGCGAAAGGAAGGGGAGAAGGGAGCTGTGGAGTTGTGTAACAGATCGGACGCAGAGCTGGGAACAGAGCTCAGGTCCCCCGAGTCCGTGAGCGGTTCCTGCGTAAGCGAGGGAGCCCTTAATTTCTAATTCCACTGGGAACCTCGCCTTTCTCCTGGCCTTTTTTGATATGTTCCCTCTCCACGCTCGCTTCCATCTCTCATGCTAATTTCCCTTCCCTCTCAGCATCTCTCACATGTGCCCTCGGAGGGAGAGGCTGCTGTGACACACGCAGTCCCCGGCTGAATCATCCCTTCGCTTCTGCGTGACTAACAGCCCTGCTATTTGTCTAACTATTTCCACTGGTGTACATTTAATATGTAAAAAGTTAATTAAAGCCTTATTCATAAAAAAATATCTGGGCCAATTTAATATTTTTTTTATAAATACCCCGAGGGAGTATTTCAATTAGGGACTAAATGCCAGAAAACACTGTCAGATTCACTCCCCCCCACCACACCTCCCCATCTCTAATCAAAGCATCAGGTTTTGACATTATGAAGGAAAAGCCACTAAAACCACAACAATATTTAGAGGAATTCGCTCTGCAGGTGCAGAGATCAATCCTGAGAGAAGCTGAGAACTTCCAGCTCTCGGTGGAAACCAGTGGAAGTTACTCTGAGGAGAAGCCAATTCCGTGCCCAGAGCTCCTTCCCAAGTGGATCTGCGCTCATGCTGGGATTGGAGAACCTGCTGAACCTTTCTAATCAGTTTGGTCCTGCAGCCTTTAATCATGCAAATGGCTCACGTCTTCTGTGCAGCTCCAGACTTGCCAGCAAAAGGCTTGCAGGACTGAAATTGGGATTTGTCCTGGCACAACAAAGTTGCTGATGGCTCCCGGCCGGAAAATGCATCCCGACAAATAGGTGCTTCTCCCAGGTTAGCTGGTAGGAGTAAAAAGTCTGGAGCTTGTAAATCACATGGCCCAGCAAATCTTGTTAGTGGACAATATCACCCAGGAGCTCAGTGGATATATCGGTATCCCACGGAATCCCAGAATGATGGAATGGTTCGGGTTGGAAAGGAACTGGGAGATCATCTCATTCCACCCCCTGCCATGTCAGGGACACCTTCCACTATCCCAGGTGGCTCCAAGCCCCATCCAACCTGGCCTTGGACACTTCCAGGGATCCAGGGGCAGCCACAGCTTCTCTGGGCACCCTGTGCCAGGGCCTCCCCACCCTCACAGGGAAGAATTTTTCCCCAATATCCCATCTGACACTCTTCCGCTTCAGCTTAAAGCCGTTGTTGTTTATTCTGTGAATGTCCCATCCCCTGGAGGTGACTCTAGAACCAGGTGGCAGAGTCCCCTACAGAATATGAATTCTGTAGATGTCAGGAAGAAGTTCTTTACTCAGAACGTGGTAAGGCCCTGGCGCAGGTTGTCCAGAGAATTTGGGGAGGCCTCCTCCTTAGAAGTGTCCAAGGCCAGGGTGAACAGGGTTTGGAGCAACCTGGGATAGTGGAGGGTGTCCCTGCCCATGGAAGGGGGTGGAATGGGATGATCTTTAAAGTCCCTCCCAACCCAAACCATTCCAGGACTCTGATTCTGGGAAGTCTCAAAATCTGCTTTGCCAAAAACGAGGCCAAGGAAAATGCCAGGTGTCACGTGAAAGGAGCAGTCCCCAAACTCTCCATGGCAAAGGACGAGCCATGAGATTCATTCTGAGGAAGATCTCCAGGCCCATTCAACCCAAGTCTTCCTTTCAGGAATTTTTATGGGGTCATTGCAAAGGCTCCTCCATCTGTGCCTTCCGAGAGAGATAGTGGGGTACCTGGAGCAGTTGCTGGTGCGTGATTTCCCCCCACGGAGCCCTGCAGGGCACACGTAGGAGCTGTCAGAAATGCTAATATGGGAGCACAGGCCTCAACTGGAAATCCTAAGAGGGGATTAGAACAGATGAGTCCTCACTTAGCTTTCCAGAACAACAGCAGAGATAAATCTGGCTGTTCCTTTGGAGGATGTTAAAGGAGGATTTCCTGGGAGGTGGATCCCCTCAGTGGGGTATTATTGTGCCGGCAGTGGGGCGGGAAGGAATGGATTAAGCGGCCGGCAATGGGATGTGGGGCCTTTGCCCGTGCTGACAATGGATCTAAGCTGGGGAGGGTGGAAAGCTGACACTGGGCTGTAGGAAACCAGGGCTGGTTCCGGGCTTATTCCTGGAGACCACGCTGCTGCTCTGGAGCTGAGGATTACTCCTCAGCCGTTCAGCCATGGCTCTGCTGGACCTCCTGGTGTGGGAGGCAGCCCGGCAGAAGTTGGGTCACCCACTCGCTGCCCGATCATGTCCTGCAGTAGAACAATGCCAGTGCTGATAAGAACTGTTATCTGCTGCCCATAAATCACTCCTAGGTCCCACCATCCTTTCTCAAAGATGCACAATTTTTTGTGCTATGTTTCTTGGCTATGGGTTTGGGGTGTTTTCCTTCCAATCTCCACGTTTGTTCCATTGTGGATAAGCACTGGTGCTTTGGGCATCACCACCAACCTTGGTGCTGATTTTGGGGATTGGTGGAAGCCTACAGAGGGTTCAGGAATGGAGAGCTCGGCTGAGCAAAGCAGAGTGAGATTCTGGTGAGGAACTGAATGGATTCTTTGAATTTCAGGGCCTATGTTTGCCCTTCTTTTAATGCTGAGTGCAACACGCAGCCTGTGAGGCTCAGAGTAAATACATTTTTTAACCCAAGAAGCAAAATGCCCACGATCTGCAGATCCCCACAGTCACACAGAGCTGCTTAGAGGTCAAGCAGAGAGATGAAGAGCTCCCAGATGGTGACTTTTACACAAGGAAGACAAATCTTTCACCCAAGCTGGTTAACCTCATTTGGGTTAAATCAGTTTTTACGGCAGGGCGGTTTGTGCACTTGCTCAGGTGAAGTTCAGGGGAGGTTTGGATATTATCCTGGGTGAGGAGCTGAAGTTCGAGCTGCGAGGGCCGGAATGACTCCCTGGATCACTTGTGGCTCTCCAATATTTTGTTTCTGCTTTCCGGCCTGGCTGCGGCCTGTGAGCAGCAGGGCCGTGCCCAGCGGGGGGTGAGGCCCAGCACCAGTGGGCTGTGTTGCTCGGGGATGTGGTTTTCCTGCTCAGAGCAGCTCCAGAGGAGCCACTACCACCCTCTGAGGGAGTCCTGGTGCACCACCACCCCAGACTTGCTGATGTGCATCACCTGTGGTGATGGCAGGAAGAGGATCCACCATCCCACGTTTCATTCATCCCCAGCTGTCTGATCCCGATCAGGACCAAGTTTAGCTCCTCCGTCATTTCAAGCCAGCCTAACTTCCCCACTTGCCCAGTCTGAGCTAAGAACACCCTCCTTATTCTGGCAGCGTTGATGGAACCAAATAAAACCCTGAAGCACCACGAGTCACAAACCTCACAAAGGAAGGTGCAGCCCTGCATTTACAAACCTGCAGAGAGCTCCAAGCCTCTTAAATATCAGAAGACCCATCCCTACCGAGAAAAGCCCAATATACTTCCAGCTTTTAGCCAACCCCATTAGTGGTCAGCCCCGTAAAATGGGTAAATACATGCAGGGAATTGTCCAGGGTGCTTGACGCAGTGACCTCACTGGGTTGCAACACCAGTGATTACAGGCTCTGTTCCAGCTGGAATGCTGATCCATATGTTTTTAAATTGCACCTACCCCGCTCTCCAGACTTTGAGTAACCAATATTTTGCAGCCAGCACCGGTGTAAGAGGTTTGTGCTGTACTGGTGGCTGTTAGAGCAAAGTACAATCTGCTTATAAAGTGTCCACAGGGAAAGTCAGGTTAAATATGGAAATGTATTTGGAATACTTTAAAAAAAAAAAATCAACCCACAAAACAAACACCTTTTGCACTTCTCTGTTTAAAAAAAAATCGCTGGCTTTGTGTCGGGTTGGTTTGAGGATGTCACAGCAGCTTTAACAGGTACTGGAAACATCCAAGGAGAGGTGGGGTGGGGATCTGAGCAACCTGACCCAGTTCAAGATGTCCCTGCTCATGGCAGGGGTTGGACTGGACGACCTTTAAGGATCCCTTCCAACCCGAACCATCTTGGTGTTAATGGCTGATGGGGCAGGAAAGTTCTGAAGGTTAGTGGCTGGCATTGCTTGAAGTGAGGAGATTTTAGGGAGAGTTTTTAACTTTAAATTTGTTGTAGAGCAGCTGGAAATAAATGATCTTTAAGGCCCCTTCCAACCCAAACCATTCCAGGATTCTGTGACTTGATTTTTCTCACATAGTGATTTTTGATTACTTGATTTAGCTACGGAACCCTTGGGAAAAACACTGGGAATGTGGAGCTGAGCACTGAGATGGTGATTTTCTGCTGGCTGGGAAGTTCAAAAGTTCTGTCCTCTTGAGAACCAACACCAGCAGACAAAATCCATTGTCCTTCTCAACGGAAAAACAATGAGAGAGAGAATTTGATGGTAAAACATTTGTATCCTCTCCAGTCTTTCCTGATCCACAGAAATCAATGATATCAGGGTGTGTTTGGGTGAGAGTTAAAATTCATAAATTATTAATTATAATTTAATTTCTCCCACTCCCACAGAACTCTACAGAACCTAACATTTGCCTTCAGGGTCGCTAAGTCATCTCTGAAGTGTTCAGGTGCAAGTGGTGGGCTTTGAGTGAGAAGACCCTGTGCTCAGGGCAGCAAAATGCAGAGAATATTCTTAATTTTGGGCACTGGGCACAGATTATAACTCGAATATAAATCTCACCAGAGCACCACTGAGCATCTCCCATAAAAACTGGGCTCCACAGAGCTCCCATCTACCCCTCTCAGCACTCATTTACATCTTCAAATTCTCCTCTCAAGGAATCTGCGCCTGAAATCCAATTGGAAAAGCAGACTGGAAATGTTGCACGAACAGAAACATCTTCCCCCACCAAACCCAACTGCACTGAAATAAATTTTCACCTTTTATTTCTTCTCTAAGAAGAATCTGTGAAATTTCTTGTGGGAGCACCTTCATGTCAGGACTCAGCTGCTGTAACTTGAGAATAAACCACAGATTTGGGTCTTATCTCTTACTGCTCTCATTTTATAGAGCTCTGGGGCTGCTTTATGAATTTAGAGGCGTGTTCAGGTGACCACTGCTCATTTTTAATTCTGGATTTAGGCAGAATGCAGGAGTTCGGAGTTCATGCCGTGGTTAAGGTTAGTAACGAGGGCCAAAAAAAATTAACATATTCTAGGAAATTCTGTTTTGCTTCATTTTCAAGAGTGGAAAACCAGACGGGCCATTTAAGAGTCTGAATTTTTGGACTGATGAAATGTTTAATCTAGTTAATGTCAGATATTCTTTGATTGAGTGGATAAAGTCATTCACCCTCAATAATATAAAAACCACTTCAATATTCTATAAACTACTAAAGGCGTGATTCTATGATGGTTTAATCATTTTCTATTTTAGCATAAGATCGCATTTAAACTAAAAAAAAAAAAACACAAAATGCCTCATTTTCAATGAGGCAACTCAAATGAAACTATCTGAAATGTGCAAAAAAAGAGAAAACCCTCAGGAAAACCAAAGTCGTGCATTTTTTTTTTTCCTGGAAATTAAGAGGAACCTGCAAAACATCTCCAGTTTGGTGCAGCTTCCTTTTCTGATGGAAAACTGGCTCAGAAGAATAAATAAATAAACACATTTTTGACAAGATATAATAACTCCTAGGCTGAGTCTTGTGTGCTTAGCCTAAGGGGTCTCCAACTTTTTCATGGCTCGGGGTGAACAGAAACATCTCCCGGTGCTCTCCCCACCCATTCACACTCCCACAACATCCCTGTGGCAAGAGCTTCCCTGGGAAAGCAGCGTGATTGGGAAAGGATAAACCATAATTATTAGCTATCATTGAATGTGATTTAGCACCTGGAAATAATGGGGAGGAAATCGTGCCAGGTGCTGAGCCAGCAAAGTGCAGCCTACCAGGAAGTGTTCGCGGAGCTCCGCCGATCAAACGCGAGCGAAACGCTCGCGAGGAGGCCGATGGAAGTACCTAAACCGTGCTGCAGGAGCTGCAGTGTGACCTACTTTGAAATATCTCCGCGGTTCTGTGGCGGCTCCGTGGGGAATGGAGAGGCAGAGGAAGGAGGATCTGCTCCGCTGGATCCAGAACCAGAACCAGAACCTCTCTTCTCTGCCTTGGTCGGGGGCCCAGGATGGGTCATGCGTGCTTTGCACACTGCTTTTCTTCTCTGGGAAGGGTGAGACGAGTCAAAATGAAATAAAAAGTGAAAGACATTTTCTGCTCCTCCAGTCGGGACCTGTTCCCAGGGCTCGAGGACACCTCTGCATTTCCCAGGATGTGGTGGCTTTCTGGGTTTATCTTTGTGTTTTCGCAGAACCGTACAAAGGTTTGGGTTGGAAGGGACCTCAAAGCTCATCCCATCCCCCCCCCTGCCACGGGCAGGGACGCCTTCCACGATCCCAGGGTGCTCCAAGCCCTGTCCAGCCTGGCCTTGGACACTGCCAGGGATCCAGGGGCAGCCACAGCTTCCATGGGAAATCTGTGCCAGGGCCTCCCCACTCTCTGAGTAAAGAACTTCTTCCTGACACCTGCAGAATTCATATTCAGTAGATGGCTTTGCCATCAGATTTTAAGGTCACCTCCAGCCAAAGCTCCAGAGCGTCCCTGAGGTTCACCACGCCTCACCTTCCACCTCCTTAAAAAGCCTGCCCAAATCAAAACCAACCCGTAACAGTTTCCTGCAAGTCCTTCCCTGGAGCATATCCAGGCCGTGACACATCCACATCCCTCTTCTATGGGCCCACCTTACCCTGGTCTGCTGTGGGGTGGAGCTCTCTGACCCCTTTGCATCCCCCAGGATTTTGGAGCCCCCCCCAGAACCTGCTTTCCTCTGCTTTGTCCTCACAGCTCAGAGTCAGCTGTGCCTCAGTCATTCCTCAGAGCACGTCATTCACACGCACAGCAGAAACCCGGAGCCACACCAACCCTTCTGAGCCGTTCCCTCTCCTGGGGGCTGATCCCTGCCTCTCTCTTAACCCCGTGGATCTTCTTGGATGGACAAGTCCTCACTTTGAAGGAGATGCTCCCGGGAACACGGGGCCCAGGAAACAAGGAATGAGAGAGGCTGATCCATCCAGGCACACGGTTCCTCCTGCGCCACAGCTCAGGAGGGAACGTGCCGAGCAATATCCTGCTGGAAAACGCCGTGGTGCTCTGCAGGAGACACCCCCAGGGCCCTGCCATGCAAGCCCACTGCAGAAAAGAAAGCCACGCAGGGCATCTTTATGCGCCCTGGTTTTCCTTTGGCTGCCCCTGTCTCATCTGCCCGAGGACGGAGAGGAGGAAAATCTCTGCTTGTTACACAGGAATCCAACCAGATGATCCCACAGCCCCTTCTGGCCTTGAAATCCCTGCCTCTATTCAGCACTGCCAGCTCCTAACGCATCTCCCGGGGAAGAAAAGCCACATTCAGGGGCTCCGGCCCTTCTTTGCCGGGAGACTTCGCTGCTTTTGGCCGTGCGGGACGTAGGAAGACACGTTCATCCCCTCAACCAGCAAAATCCACCCAAGGGACGGCGCTCCCCGCTTCCGGAGCCATCCCAGAGCAACCCCCAGCGTGTCCCCCTTCCCCCCCAGCACCCGCATGAAGGCGACCAAGCCTCCGCTGTGGCTGCTCCCCGCTTGGCTCCCGTCCATGCGTGTGTGAGTGTGTTTGCGCCTCCCGTTGCGCGCCAAGGGCCCGTTTGGGGCCGGGATTCTCCCGGGACAAAGGGATGCTAATCAGCTCCCTCTACTGTTCCCTTTTGTCTAGGACTAGCTCCCACGCTTGGACTTGGCACTCTCGGGATGCGGCAGAGGGAGCTCCTTGTTGCGACCAACCTGAGCCCGGTTTGGGGAATGCGGCGTGCCCAGCAGGGAGAGAGGAAGGAGGGGAGGGGAGAGGGGGGAAGGAAATAAATCCATAACTCGGCGCAGGCTGCTCCCTGCCAGCCCGGCGCATTGTGAGCGCAGCCCGAGGCTGAAGTTTCCAGCGCCTCCCGCCGCCGGGAGAGACGCCGCCGGTTTTGTAGCCACGGGCTGTCTTGTTCCTTCTCCCCTCCCTGATCCCCCGTCTAATGGTGAAGTCGCCAAAAAAAAAAAAAAAGAAACCATCCAACAAACACCCCCCCCGCATGTCAGGGTTGACAGATGAGGGTTGGTGCAGTGGGAGGTGGAGGGAGCGCAGAAAGCAAACGGGATCGGCTCCTGGAATTGCTGCCGTTTCCTTTTCTCCATCACCCCTCCCGGGGTGCGCAGCCCACGCCCGGGTGCTGTTTACAGCTGTTTACACGGGCTGCCTCCTCTCCAGATGCGCGGCAGCCAGACCTTTATCCCGGGATCGCTGTGCAGGAAGGGAGGTGATGAGGCCAGAGCCTCTGAGAAACCCCGAAAGCGCTTGAGCCCACGGAGCCGAGGGGATGGAGGGGCAGATGCAGCCAGATGTGGTGTTAACCACACTCTCCTCGGTGCCATCCCGGCCCAGGCCTTGTCCTTGGACACCTCTGAAGCCACAAGAGGATGAACTGATCCCTCTGACGGCCCGACCTGGCTCCAGCAGCAAGAGAAGGAGCTCCTCACCACCTCACCGGTCTCCTGCTCCCAAAAGCTGAGGGATAACACCCTGGCACCTTTCCTCACCATCCCCGCTGCCCTTGCAACCTGCAGCTCTTGCCAAGACTCAGGAGCAGCTGCGAATCACCCAGGACTCTGTGGGCTGCAAACCAGGGATGCGGCTACAGCTCATCCCGACCTCCCCAAACTGCTTGCCCAACGTGCCTGAGCTCCAGCACCCTGCCCCTACTGAGTTAGCTCCTCAAAACCCCGGCCAGGAATGCTGCAGCCAGGAATTTGGGCTGTCCTGCGGGCTGGAATGGACTCAGCAGTGCAGCATCCCCTCGCCCCACGCGGCAATCCCCACTCCGAGCTCAGTTTACACGGACACTAAGCCCAGCTGGTGCTCCCCTCTGGAGCCAGGATGTGCCAGCCTTTCCCCCAGCAGCGCCGGGCCGCAGGAGCTGCGCATCCTGACGGCTGAGTGGAGCTTGCACAGCCGCATTTTCAATCCTGATCCTTCCAGTTTCCTTCCCTGTAGTTACAGGGTAGAGTTTGTAGATCTCCGTTGTTGATACCAGGGCAGCTGCCCAAATTGCCATTAGCGGAGAGGTAGACGGGGTGTGGTTGGAAATCAGATCCTCTTGGGAAGAGTTTCATGAGAGAGCGGAGAGTACCTCCTACATGTAACAAACCTCCTGGATGGATCAGTATCTTGTGGCTTTCTGCTCATGCCTGACTTTATTGCACCAGTGGAGAAGGCTGATCCAGAGCAGGGAGAAGGGGCGGGGGGGGGAACGTTTGGCTCGGAGACAACCGAGATGCCAGAATGCCATCAGGAAAATTTGATGAGATCTGCTAAACATATTAATTTTAAACCATTATGAGATGTTGTTCTGCCTCAAATAGCAAGGCACTGCCTGCACTCAGTGGTCCAGGAGATCCTTTCCAGTGCCACGTGGTTCCGCTATAAAATGGCCTCCCCAGCCGAGGCTGGATATCAGGATTGCTTTCTGACAGCAGAAATGCGAGGGGTAGGAGCTATTTGCCCCCCAAACTGAGCCTCCAAGAAGCACCCATGGAAGTCTGAGGCTGTAGCCCTAGGCTCCCTCTGTAGTCAATGGAGAGAAATAAACATCTTGCTATGATTCACGTTATCCTGAGATAGGTGTCTGAGATAGGTCAGAGGAATTGCTCCCCGGAGATGCCGATTGCTCTCCGCTGCCTACAAAGGGAGCCTGGGGTGACTCGCTCAGACTTCGACATCTGACTCTGGGAGATGAGATCAGGCCTATCAGGGAGCCTGGGGAGCAATGCTGTTATGACACAGCAAGAAAAAAATATGGAGGAGACTCGTGTCTCCGAGGGATTATAACTGAATTTAAAAGTCTGGTTCCATTCTTGCCTAATCTGGGGGAAAACTCACGTGGATTTCGCCGGACACATGGTGAGCTCCCTCATCCGCAGTGGTAAAGAGTCAATCCTTGAACACAGCTCTGTTTGGGCTTTCTGGAGAGAAAGAATAGGTGGGGCTCATCCCCAAAAAAGTCTGGAGTCCAAAATAAGCCTAACTTCACAAATAAACCGAGCCCAAAATCAGCCTGGCTGCAGAGGTGACAGTGGCCAGCATTCCACAAGAAACTGGATGGGATTTGAATCCCACATCTCTCGGGAGCTAGACAGATGCCTGCTCTGCCCTTCATGTAGTCCCTGGGAGCAAGAGTCTTCTCATCCAGAGCCGGTCTCCCTGGATTCCCTCCATGATTGATGGAGAGATGTAGAAACGTCAGGGTGTGAATAATTTAATCCTGACTGTCTGGAACACATCACATGAATCATGCCCTGGAGGACCCCAGCAACAACTGGAACTACCTGGACCCGTCTCACTGTCTGGCGTAAAGGACCCAAAGTTTTGCTGACCCACTGCTCCTCTGCAGGCCCAAATTTTAACTTTTTAGGAAGTCTAAGTAGCAAAGAAAATGGTCAGTGCTAGAAGAGAAAATAGAGGGGCTGGTTGTCAACACCGGAGCAGTGGAGGAGATTTGTAAAGAGGAGGCTGCCTATCTCTTGGTGATATGTGAAGGCAAAGTGTCCTTTGGGAAGAGATGTAGCAGTCAAATTCAGATTTTGGTTCCATTCCAGAAAGTCTCGAGGGGAAATTCTCCAGTCTGGATCATGCAAGAAGCCTGCTTGGATAATCTGACAGTCCTGTCAGATTATCCTGCCCTGAGCGTGCACTGTGTGCTGTGCTGTGGGAAGGAATGAGGCCCTGGAGATCCAGGGATCTCGGATCTCTGCCGGTAGCACTGTTAGTGCTGCCCCTCTGCACTGCCAAGAGACCTTTGGAGGGGTTGTTTGGTGTCACTTCCTGAAGGACACTCTGCCACGTCTGTATGACAGCGTCGTCTGCAGGAACAGGGTGAGCGGAGATAATAGCAGATGTTCAGGCTTTGTGGTCAGTCTGGGTAAGATCCCATCCCATCCCACCTTGATCTGAGATGGAGGTGCTGGAAGGCAAGACACCCGCCCAGTTTGATAACAAAGCAATCCAGTGGTCTCGAATACTCCATACTTCATCCCATGCTCACCCTGGTGGCTGCCCAACCAGGAGCTGCACCAGGAAGGACACGGCTTTGCTGGACACGGACGGGATTAACCCCGAGGGACACGAGCAGTGGGTCACTCCACTGCTGCCGTGAGTCTCGACATTTGCCTTGGAGCGGGGTCGGCGGCCAGCCATTATTTCCGGAATGAATTTACGCCTCCCGGGCCCCGCGTCACCCACCAGGCCCTCATTTGTCCGCTGGGGAATTTGATGTATGTCCTCGGAGGGCGCATCCGATGGGTGCAGACACTCGGCAGAGCCACGGGACGCCCCCGCCCCGGCGCGGTCCAACCCCCTCGCGCGCCCGACGGACACAGAAAGGGCCGGAGCGGCTTCCCAAGGCTGCACACGAGTGTTAAAGCCTAATAAACAAGCCCTGCCGGCCAAAGCTGAAAGAATCCGAGCCCTCCCCAACAAAGCATTTAATCCAGTTTGGCGTAACCTTTGACATTATTAGGGATCGCAGTGACCCTAATCCAATCAGATTGATTAACTAAAGCGGAGACCCCATAAGCTGACCCCCCTCTGGCCCCTGCTATTTAGTCCTGACCAAACAGTGGGAGAGACGTGCCGTATTTACACCACAATGGGTCGGCGCTGAGAACCTGTTTCATTACAGAGAGTCTTAAACTCCCATTACTCCATCAATGTATCATTCTTCAATAGTTCATTAAAAGCTGCTCCTCCACAATAACTATTAACCATTTCTCAGCCCAGCTGGCAGGTTTAAAGCCCCGGCCAGTCTTTAGCAGAAGGAGGTGGGAGTGAGTGAAAGAAATAGATAGACAAGGGCTCCCTTTTTAAATTTAAACGAACTGCGGGCTTAAATAGTTGGAGGTAATTTACTTTTATTGAATGGGGGAAGGAGAGAGAGGAAACTTTTATTTTGACTTAATTATGTGCTGGGGTCCTTTAAAGAGACAGGGCCATGATAAGCTGTTATTGTATTACTTCTCTTGAGGTTGGTTCATATTTCTGCCCAGAGGAGTTTCAAAGAGCGCTCACGCAGCATTGAGAGGCTCTAAACTCACAGCTTAAGCATGAACAGCCTCTTCAGCCCACAAAAGCTAAAATTAAGGCAAAAGGCACAGTTCCCAATGCATGGCACTTGAGCTGGAGATGGAAAATGCCTGTCAGGTTGCACTGTTCACTTTCCGCTGTCAGCGATGGGCTGTCCTCCTCCTACATCCTCCAAAGTTTTATCCTGTGTATTTTTAGGGGCAACTCAAAAACCTTCACTTCTCCTTGGTAAACTGAAATATGCAACAATTGCCTTAAAAACTGCCAGACCTCTCAGGTGAGCGGCTGAGCAGGAGCTGTGGCTCGGGTGGTCATTTAAGGTCATGCGGCCATGGCCGTGTTTTTCTCCGCTTCATAAAACACAGGTGGAGAAACAAACAACAATATGTTTTCTTTAGATATTACTGTTGGAAAAATTCAAGTGAGAGGTCCTTTCTGCTGTCCAGCAGTCGAGATTTGAGCTTCTGTGAGACTAGAAACGAGTTGTAACCTCTCAATATAAAGATGACGAGCAGATTAGGTTTAGGTAGAGAGAAAAGAGATCAGGCTTACTTCTTTCCCCACACAGGTATCCTGTTTTTTGCATTCCGAGTAGTCTAAGCTGAACAAGACTCCCATTTCCTGGGGATTTGCAAGGAAGACCCAAGAGTGGCACCTGTCTGAGTGTTTCTCCATGAAGCTGCACAGCTGCCCGTACGCTCCCAAGACCACAGAGGAGGAGAAAAACCCTGCTCTACAGCCTGGGCCTTTAAACTCATCTCATTCCAACCCTCCTGCCATGGGCAGGGACACATTCCACAGCCAGGGACATATTCCACTTTCCCAGGTTGCTCCAAGCCCATCCAACCTGGCCTTGGACACTCCCAGGGATGGGGAGTTCACACCTCTCCCAGCAATTAACTGGGGAAGGTTTATTCCACAGCCCAGGGCCTGCAAACCAGAGTAGTCAGATAGGGTGGGGTGGGGGATTTCCACCCTTCCTCTGCCCTGGGTGACATACAAAGAGCAGGAGGGATTTAGAGTCAAGTGTAGCCTTCAACAGCAGCAGGTCAGGATCCCCTGGACATCACCATTCCCCGGTAGCTGAGCTTGTGGATGCCATTCCTGTCTAACGCGTGATTCATTAAGAATCTCAGAATTGTTAGGGTTGGAAGGGATCTCTGGAACTAGGCCTGGCTGAAAAAAAATTATACATAAATACGGTCTTAGCTAAAACATGTGGGATCCTTTTCCATTAAAAGGCTGATGGGGAAAAAAGAGTCTGGTTTTAGGTGAGATATCAGAACATGGCTCTTAACAGGACCAGAGCCTGGTGACGGTTTGGCACTGCTGAATCACAGCTCAAGCCTAGCCCTGAATGAGCCATGAGGTACCACAGCAGCAAGGGCAGCCCAGACAGCGAGGCAGCCTCAGCGAGATTTGGGCCTGGAAAGGATTTCCTGAAGGCATTAAAATCGGTCCCTTTCAGTGAAAGGAGTGCAGAGAGTCCGCGAGGCAAGGGGGAGATGCTTTAGGAGCTGCTCTGGTCTGCGCTCAGGGAGGATTGGGGTCCCCACTGACTCACATGAGAGCTGCACTCAGATCCTGGGTGACTTGAAATCCAAGCTGCAAAACAGATTCTTCCTTCCTTGCTTTCCCTCTCTCCTTTTCCCCTTCTCTCTTGCTGGGTAGGAGCTCAAGTATGTTCCTACCCTGGGGGATCTGCCGCACAAGAATGCGACTGAGCTGTTTTTTTTTTCTCCCCCCCTCCTGCTGTAGGTGAAGCAAAACTGAAGGGTGGTTTGATTCTCCCTCAAGGAACAACATTCTTCAGTTATGAAATCGTCCCAGCCTCCTCTCCCTCCCCGAGCCCGGCTACCGAAAGCCTCCAGTCTGGAGCAGGGACAGACCCTTCGTGCTGGCACCGCTGCGAGATAAGAGAGTTTGGCAGATTGTGGGAAAGCGGTTCCTTCGGTCAGCAGGGAGGTGAGGAGCAGTTTATCCACGAGGATAATTGCTACAGGAGATGTGGGGTGTCTCATCCCAGACTGTCTGGGAGCAGACAGAGAGAGGTCATGGACTCCCCATCCCTGGAAGTCCTCAAGGTCTGGTTGGACAGGGCTTGGAGAGACCTGGTCTGGCAGAAGAAAATGACCAAATCTCTTCTGAGTAATGAAACAGGGGAAAAATTTAAAAAAAAAAAAAAAAAAAACAAAAACAGATGGGAAGCACTGCAGAACACACCTCAAAGTGGGTATAGATCAGTTACATACACCAGAGTCCCTGAAATTATTCCAGATGCTCCCTTCTCTTTTGTATGAGGGAAGAAAGGAAGGAAGGAAGGAAGGGCCGCTTCATGCTAAAGGGAAAGACAAAACTTATCCCAGACTTAGTGAGACCAGCAGGACCAGGCTGGACTTTAGAAGACGCACAACAAGGGCAAAGAAGGATAAAACACTTCTCACAGGCTAAAATAGGCTCCTACCAACTTACAGGGGAAAAGACCAGATACTCGGGTTTAGCTGAGGGCTTAAATCTCACACAATTCAACAACTTAGGGCAAAACATTTCTAAGAGTTCCCGCTTCTATCAAGGGGTTCAGAAACAGTTGCCTGAATTTGCACCCTGCCCCAGTTTGCTGTGTTCATAACCAAGGAAAGCAGAACCCTTCACTGATGGTGATTTCCCCAGGCCGTTGATCTTCATCGTATTTCATAACAGTGCCACACTGATGTTATCTGGTAAGTCCAGTCCCTAGGAACCATCCCCAACAGCCCACCATTTCCCCTCTGCCATCATCCAGAGATCTGAAATTACTGCAAGGGCTCAGAAAAGGAGCCAGGTCCAGCTTGACCACTGCAAACACAATAATCCTCAGTGTTCCTTCCCAGCGGTGTGGGATCATGGGATAATTCACGTTGAAAGGGACTCAGGCAGGTCTCTAGTCCAACCTCCTGCCCCGAGCTGGAACGGAGATAACCCCACTCCTTTATCACACTCAAATCCTCTCTCCCTTGCAGGACATTTTACAGGACATTTTTTCAGAAGAGAATGAGTTCACAGGAGCTTTCTCAAGATTCCTGCTGCCACTCCACTACGGACGTTCATCTTCCCCAACCCGCAGCTCCTCACTCACCTTTATCCAGCACGGGCCCGAAGATGGCTAAGCTGTCGTTGACGGTCGTGCAGTTCCACCTCCTCCCTCGAAACTGGTGCTGGCATTCCTGGATCCCAATCTTTACCCCTTCTGCCACGCTGGGCATGATCTCCACGTAGTTCCGACAGAAGCGCAGCTGCTTGGGCACCAGGCCCGGGATGCTCCCGCACAGGATGGGCTGAGTCCCCAGGGAGGAATACTGGTGACCAATTGCCAAGGACCTGGGCAAAAAAAAACGGGGAAAAAGAGATGCTGTCAGGCTGGATTTCACCTTTGCGCTTGGTTCACAAGAATGGCGGCAGAAAATCAGCATCTTCAGTTCCTCTGCATTCCCCTCGCCAGCAAAGATCATTTTCACTGTCATCCCCCCCCAAAACAACAACATCTCTCTCCTGAAGTTCCTGCAGGCCCAGCAAGGCAAGAAACTCTACTTTTAATATCTTCCTTCCCTTCTCTTTATCCTCCCAAAGCCTTAATCCATCATTGTGCTGCTTCTTCCCAGAGATAATTTCCTTTGCAACCAGGGGGTCAAGCCCATATTTCTTTTTTTGAGAGACAATACAAGATGTTTTATAGGAAATTTTGGAGTCTGAGGAAGCCCACAGAGCAGCCGAGTCAAAAGCACTTTCAGAGCTACACAAAGGAATAACTCCAGCAGTAGAAGCCAACAAGCTGCAAGTCTTTGGAAGGGGAACACCAAGAATTTGGGAAGGGGAACAGCATCATTCCGTGGTGCTTTGGTTAAAGTGAGGGGAGTGAAATTAAAGCCAAACCCTACCAACAACCAAAAAACCATCCTAATTAAACTTGAGTGCAAATTCTGTGCTCAGCCCAGTGGAAGTCTTGAAAGGAGTGTCCATGAACCTTTATGATGGTGAAGCCTTGGAGACAAACAAGTCAGGTCTGCAGGGAGATCAGCAGATATGCAGCTAATTAGATAGATTTTTAAAGTGTTTTTACTGGTGCTTCTAATAATAACCTTGATTACTAAAACTGAAGGGATTTTTAGAGTATAATTTCCTTTTCTTCTAATTAAATCTCTTGATTGTCTTTTCTGCCCTGAATTAATGACAGAGAGGAACCTGCCTGGGCAGTGTGTATTTCTGTTTACATTCATTTTTTTGCTGTGTGGTTTTCATTTGGGAACAGCCTGGTGTGTTTGAATTATCAACAGGGCCATCAGGGAATAAAACCTTCACTCCCTTTTGCTCTGACTTAAAAAATAACACAAGAATTCTGTGGTTGCTCAGGAAGGTTCCAGCAGAAAATCAGCTTGACTTTAGCAGTCCTCTAGGCTGGGATAAAAGTTATTTTAAAGTGACTGTCTTTGTTTTAAAGAGAAGGGTCCTTGCAGCCAATTAACTCCTTTCCTGGAGGGGACCTTGTCAAGAAGGGACAGAAGTGAAAAGGAGATGGACATTCGCGTGGTCAGGAGCCACATCTCAAGGGCTTTGCTAACTGCAGACTAAGCTTTACAAATCCATCCTTTCCAGGCAAATGGGGTGTAAGAACATTAATTTCTGGATCCCAAACAGCTCCGGGGAGGAGTTTAGAACCAGGATAATCAGCTCAGACAAGAGCGTGCCCTCTGATAAATGAACTTTAGATGGACAAGGTGGAAGGTGTGTGGAAAAGCGAAGGACTTCCAGCTGATCTCCCAAACTTAGGTGACTCTTTGCACCTCTGCTGAACTTCTGGGAGATGATTAATTAACATTAGGGGACAATTCGTCCTACCCCAGGGAGGGAAGCTGAGACACACGGCATGAGCTGCCCTCCAGAAGTGCCCCTTTTTTCCCATTGCATTGAACAGGAGGAAGGCAGCTCACCCTGACCAGAAACTGTCCCCGCATCACCCACATTCCAGTGCTTGTGACGGGGGTGTCTCCAGCTGACCTGCTCACCCCAGGCTGCTTTCGTAATCCGTCAGAGGAGAGAAGCAGACACTGCCACACCACGATTCCCCTGCCCGGCTCAGGTGTGTGCTTTGGGCTGGGGTGAATCATGGCCTTGCCCCCACCGGCTGCGCTGGCGAGACTGTCCAGCCCCCTGGGTGACTGGTGGAGTGGGGCATGTCTGCGCCGTGGAAGTCTGCAGGTGAATCACGCCGTCATCCCTGACACCAGGGATGGGTAAGTTCCTTGAAACAGTCCCATCCAGGAAAGTGCAGCCCTGTGGTGAAGGCCGTGCAGAGAGCTCAGCTGGAGGAAGGAGACAAGTTCCTGCAGGCGCCCGCAGGAACCCACAGGAGAAAACCAAGGAAAGGACCCATTAAACTCATTTTCCTTATCTCAGTGGCAAGCTATGGGGTTTTTTCGAGCTATAGATGAATTCAGGGTACACAATTGGTAGAAAACCTGTGAAATGGAGCCCATGCCAAGTGTACATTTTTGTTTCACTGTTAAATATTATACGAAACACTGGACCACAATTTCTGGACTAAAGACACCTTCTGAAACACTGCTTCAGGCTTCAGAGGACCTGTTGAGTGTCTTGCCTCTGTGGCCTTGTTGGGAATGGAGCTTTAGGGTGCCACATACCCAAAACTCAATCCACTGAACCCCCCAAAGACTGGGACTTAGGAGGTATTCCCAGCTTTAGGATTGGGGGTAGGTGGTCCTGTCTCTGTAAATCACGTGGAGAGATGCCTTCACTGAAGTCTCCAGTGAAGAACATGAATTTAGCTGCTCCTACTCATCCTCCAGCCACTGACTACAGGGAGTCCAAAATCCGGATGCTTTCCAGAGTCTGAAGCTAACTTTGGTGGGAACATTTGTACAGTTTGTTTCCACGTCAACTGCAGTCACCAACATCCTTCCCAAAACTTTCCAAAGTCTCTTACCCAGTTCCCAACAAAGATAAAGCATCCACTGAGTTACCATCAACCTTTTGCAGGCTCTATCTGCCGCGTTGTGAAGCCAGGACGACTTTTTTGAGCTATTCCAGTAGGACCCTGATGAAGTTTAGGATTCCAGCCTCACAAACTTTAATCATATGAGCCAAACTCAAGCCTGTCTCTGGGGGTTTTTTTGGTGGTTCCTACAGTGGTAGAATGAAAATACCAGTCATAGGAAGAGAGGAGTTTATAGGTTGGTGCCCTCAACTATTCATTTCCGTTGCTGGGAAGATCATCTAAGATTAAAAAAAAAATAAAAAACATGTAGAAATACCTCTAATTGCTTTTTCACACTGCTCCCTGCTCAGTGCAGCAGGGAAACAGTCACACCTCGCTTTGATCTGCGTTACAGTCTGGAAAGTTTAATCTGCAAAAGACAATCTGCAGCAAGAGCCTTGTTCTCAAGGTGCCATCAGGCCCCAAGATGGTGCAATGCAAATTTGGTGTTTCATGGGGCGGTGTGGAGTCACTTGACTTTCACCTGAAGGTGCACCGTGGAATCTCAAAACATCTCTCCATGAGCAGTGACTGCCGTTAAATAGAGCTGAGCACAGTCCTCCTCTTTCTCCTGGCTCACTCGCAGCCTCTGGAGTGTGATAACATCTCCTCGAGCACCCTCTTTTGGTTTCTACTTTGCTTCCAGGTGTAAACACTTTCTCCCTCTCTAAAGTCAATTTGTTTTTAGGAGAACCCAGTTCCTTCAGCTCCTGGTCATTATTATTGATCGTCAGGTGGGAACCTTATGAACCTTCCAACCTTCTCCTCCACCCAGAAAAACCCAACAACAACCCAACAACCAAACCTTTAGAAAAGACTGGGAAAGTCTATAAAGATCAGGATCTCATTTCAGGGTTGCTCAACTCTCTAGGAGCTCCCATCATTCATTTTTTTTCTCACTGTTTCCAATGTTCAAACCTGGCATTTGCATTTTTCCACTCCCCTGAGTTCTCCTCCTAAACAATCTCCTTCATGTGGGTAATCTTGAAAATGTGGTGTCAAGAAATGGGCCGAGTGTCTTCTGCCGTGGTCTAACCAGGCATCACCTTCAGATCCCTGAAGCACCAACACTTCCTGGATGCGTTGACCCCAACCTCTCCTTTTCCACTGGAGAATTCCTGAAGCTCTCAGTTTTACAAACACACTCATGCTCAGAGCAGGCGCTGCTCAAGTCTGAACCAAGGGAAAGGGTCAAAGAGTTGCACCTTTCAAACCAATCGGGCTTTCCTTCCCACCAGCACAGCAGGAGCCATAAAAACACTGCTCTATATGTCCACAGCCAAAGTTCTTGGCTTATCTTTAAGCCTTGCATGCCCTGAAGTGTTTAATTCAACCTCCAGTGAGCATTTTTCTTTGCCAACACACCTAGAGAGCTCTTCATTTCCCTTATCTCAATCTATCTGCTCCTTCAGCAGAGCCGTTGTAAATAAGTACCTGGCCACCTTCTCAATAAATTACATGTACCCTCCCTCTTGGAATGGACACCCCAGCCAGGTTAGGAGGGAGAAATATGCAGGAAATACCTGCTCAGAGCTTTTTTTTTCAGAAAAAGAGGAGGTTTCAGCTCTGGATGACCTCGCTGTACAGCACCACTCTACTGACTTTTCAAGGTCACCACCTTCTCAGAGCGTCAAAAGTCCCTGACACATCAGAAGCAGCATGTGGAAATTCCTCCACCTGCTCTCTTCTCCCTGAATTCTGTCATTCCTGAGCTTTGTAGGAGCTTTGGAGAGCCCTTTTGAGAGCTTCCTCCAGGGGCGTCCTTCCGGAGCCCCCGACACAGGGAAAATAACTGCATTTATTAATGCTGAACAGCAAGGGTGCAGCTTGCCAAATGACCCTGGATAAGACCCCAAAAGCACTTCAATCCCACTAAATATTGAGAACTGAGCAACAGCAGTGATTTTACTTCCTTTGTCTACCCAGTCCTGGTGAAGAAGTTAAATCAGGGGATGTCCATCTGCTCATGATAGAGGAGATCTATGTTCTCTTGTAGATGACTGAAGTGCTTCTCCCTTTGCATGGAACCCCCCAAACGCAAGTTAACCTCCTCCAAATCCTTTCTTATAATCCGTCCAGCTTTCCAGAGGTTCAGCTCACCCTCTGTTCCTTTCTCACTCATTTTGGCTGCCTCTCTGTGGTGCCACATCCCCTGGAAGATGAATCTCAGCCACGTGAGGAAAAAGGGGACACATAGTCTAAAGCAGTTTGACTAAAAAGATGCATTTTCACAACACATCTGTGGTATTAAGATCCCAAAATATTGAAACTGAGAAGGTGGCTGGAGAAGTGTCCATAGGTTCTAAAAAGCTGTAAGGAAAACCCTCAAGTGTTGTCCCACATCTCCTGACACCAGAGGGGCTCACAGGGAAGCAGGTGATGAGTGGGCAGCCCTTACTCCATCCTATAACACCCCAAATAGACCCTCTCTGGGCCTCTCACCACAATCCTTCAAGCTGTCCAGCATGAAATCCATGTATCTGAGGCTGCCTAAAAACACATTTTGTGGAGAAATGAGCAGCTGGAAGGCTGTGAAGGTTCCAAAAAGGGACGCTGCCGTGGATGGCCAATGGCACCAAATGTGGAGAGGCTGCTGGATCTGTAAGTCAGCCATGATCAGGTCCCATAAACCCTCATCACACAGAGCTGACAAAAGACAGATGAAGTGTGGTGTCCATCTAACATGGACAAGTAGAAGGTGGGAAGGATATCCCGGAGGTGGAGACCAGGAACAGGAGATGGAGTTGAACCTCCTGGGTCTTCTCCACTCTGGACACACAAATGTCCATGAGACTCTTGTGTAGAGACATGGGAAGGACATGGACCTGCTGGAGCGAGGCCAAAGAAGGGCCAAAAAATTGATTAGAGGGATGGAGCATTGTTCCTATAAGGAAAGGCTGAGAGAATTGGGATTGTTCAGCCTGGAAAAGAGAAGACTTCAGAGTGACCTCACCACGACCTTCCAGGACCTGAAGGGAGCCACAGGAAAGATGGACACAGATTGTTTACAAGGGCCTGGAGAGACAGGACAAGGGGGAAGAGCTTCAAACTGCCAGAGGGCAGGGATAGATGGGATATTGGGAAAAAATTGTTCCCTGTGAGGGTGAGGAGGCCCTGGCACAGGTTGCCAGAGGAGCTGTGGCTGCCCCTGGATCCCTGGAAGTGCCCAAGGCCAGGCTGGGCGGCGCTTGGAGCAGCCTGGGACAGTGGAAGGTGTCCCTGCTCATGGCAGGGAGTGGAACTGGATGATCCTTAAGGTCCCTCCAACCCAGGCCATTCTATGTTTTATGATCCATGGTTTGAACCACCAGCCCAGAGGCCGGGCGGGTGGACAGGCAGAAAAAACTTACTAATTCTACATTCACTCAGTGGTCTTCTTTTTCACAGAAAATACCAATATTCTGGCAGGTGCTGTGATTATTTCTCTGTTTTACTATGAAAACAAGACCTGGAGAAAGCTTAGAATGAAAAGAGAGGAAGTGGAACTTTTCACCCCCCGTTGTTTTGAATGGAAAAGGAAATCATTCTGCTCACTGCTGTCCCTCCTGCATGGAAGTGATTTTCTTCTATGGCATTAAAACTATCCCAAACCCAAGCAGCTAAGAAATGTGGACAATAACGAAAGCTTTAATTGATGTTTTAGTTGAAAACTTGGAAACCACCTGAACACAGATCAGCAAAATGATAGGTTTGGCTCTACAAGACATGAATCGAGTAACTGATTCTGATGAAAGATAATTTTTCAGTTTGGGGGTTGTTTTTTTGTTTTGCAGGGACCAGTAATCAAACTGAGGCCTAAGCAGTCTAATTACAGAAGTATCATACTTTAATTCAGAAATTATGAGCCCCTGCAAGGTTGATTGCAGCGGGGTCTTCAATGTTTGGCTCTGGGCATCTCGTTATCAAGACGAAGACATTCCAAAGACGTTCACAAAAAGAAATCTAAGCCTGTTAGCTCAAATTCCCTGGGCAGGTTTCTGTCCTTCCAGATTTTTTTTCCTTCCAGCCTGGAAAAGGAAAAGGCTGCAACCCACTGGATTAACTGTTCTTGTTGTGTACCTCTTTGCTCATCTCAAAGTACAGCACCAGGGCTATATTTAAATCCTTTTTTCTCCTCTAACCCAGAAAGTATGCACATAATTGTGTGGCCCAGTCCAATCCTGCAGACACGCAGGCATGGAGGTGACTTTTCTCCCACAATAATTCCCTCACCCTTGCCCTGTATTAATAACAACGATGGTGATGGTGATGATGCAGCAGCATTGTGTTTCTGCAGCACCTTTCATCAGAGGATCTCTGAGCGTGGGACTCACCTCACCCCACTTTGACCATTTAAAAGTTTGGAATCTCGGCCAAGCTCGCTGTCTACCGGAGTCCGTGGAGCAAGATCAGCATCTCCAGAGGGCAACTCAGCCCATCCTGGGAGAGATGCCTCAGATAGGTGGGCTGAATCACCGGAGATGCCCAGGAGGCAGCACTGGCTGTGGAAAACTGAGGAGCATAAACCGGACACCTTTTTTTTGCAAGCTCAAAGTAGGAACCGAAAATTTCACCCTTTTTTTTTTTTTTGCCAAATCTCAGAAATCCTTGGAGATCTGGAAGAAGAGGCCAAGAAAAATCTTTGCTGTCTCTAACGTGGACCACGGCAGCTTATTTAGAGTAGTTTGAGGCTGGATTTGAAAAATAATTAACTGAGTGGCAGCTTCAGGTAGGTGCTAAGAAAGCAAAATTCCCTGAGCTGAGGTTTGGCCGGGACAGCGAATTCCCACAGGAACTAAGGCACACCACAACACCCAGCACCTTCCACTCTGAGTGCAAGAGATGTTGCTCTGACTTTGTCTTCCCTTAGGATCTACAGAAGAGAAGAGGAGAGAACACAAGTATTAACAACCCGGTTCCTCGGAAAAAGTCTTTGGAACTCTTTAATTACCCAAGGCAATTAACTCCTTTGCTGCACATGTCATCTGCAAAACAACCCAGGCTGCGGAATAATGGCCCCTCAAACCACGTTTTCAAGCCTGGACCCACGTGCCAGTGACCCTGGTGTTGCTTCCATGGCACATCCTGCATCTGGGGCTTCTCCCTGGAGACCTCCCCGGCTGAGATCTGCCTCCATCCAGCTGCGTTTATCTCAGAAAATGTGCCAGGATGGCAGTGCAGGGTTTTAGAGATGTATAAGCCTTAACATTTTAATCTGCCACCTACACTGCCGTTTATGAGCGCTGTAAATCTCGTGGTTATAATGAACTCATCTAATGATATTGCTGATGGATGAATTTACCTGGGACGAGGAACAACAGTTACTTGCAAATGAAAGGGGAGTAATTTAAAGTTTCATGTAAACACCTTTGCTGCCTTACTTCTGACTTCTCCCAGCCTAACCCCTCTCAGGGTTTCATGACAAATGGAAAGAATGTGTGTTTGTGAGGCAACGACTGGCTGGCCTGGAAAAGAACCTGCCTCCTTCTCCCAGCACAATGCTTATATAACTTGGGCACTGGAATGAAGTTTTAGGTGAAAATAGCTGTAATTTTCTGGGTCAGGTGTGCTAAATTAGGGGAGTGGAGGGAAGGGATAAAGCAGCGTATTAGGCAATGAAAAATGCCTACACAACGCAAAGATATTTAGACTCCTACTCTGAATTTCAATAATAATTAGGACTGTGGCTAGTCCTAATGCTCCTAGCTCCCCCCCCACCCCTAAAGCATCCCAACTTGAACCTTTTTTAAATGATCAGCAATATAAAGTACATATTGTGGTTTCAAACCTCTCATTAAGGCTCACCCCCCTGCGCTGAGCTCTGGTCTGGGCTATGTCAGTGCTAAATACCTCGGAGGACTGGGCTCAAAGACCTCAGATCCCTGCAAAGATTGGATTTGGACTTCTAAATTGCTTAAGTGCTTAAGTGCTTGGGGGAATTTTATCCTGAAACTCCTCCGTGATGAGGCCGGTTTTGAAATGAGAACCACGGATGGAAAGCGCCGTCACTTCGGGGTTTAGGCAAGAACAGCAGGATTTTCACTGTCCGCTGCTCTAAAAAAAGCAAATTACTCCCATTTCTCCCCCTTTCCTTCAAGGAGGTGCTGTGAACACGCTCGGGGTTGTGCTGAACACACGAGCCCCCCAGTCGTGCACACACGCAGAGGTCTGCGAGTTCCTCCTCTGGCTTCCACTGACTCATCAGGCTCACCAAATGTGTGAACTCACGCTATAATGTTCTCCCAGAAAAATAACAAATTGATTTCATTTTTACAGGCTACAGCATGCTGTATAATTGGAGACACTGCCTTGTCAACTCAGACCGGTCTGACCCGACCAGAGACATTGCTTACAGCTGTTTACGGAGCCATAAAGTTTCCTCCTCTTTGTTTTTCCTTCCTTTTGCACTCTCTCTCCTTTTTTTTTTTTCTTTTCCCTCTAATGAATCCTACAACTACTTTTTGTTCTGGCCATAAAATACTCTTAAGGAAAATGCAGGAAGCCTTGGTTTAAAGAAGCACTTCAGCCGGTGCTTCACGTTAACACTGGAATCAATGGGGCTTGAGCACATATTTAAAACTGAGCATGTGTTTAAGGACTTTTATTGTGCCCAGACAGTCAATAAGGAACTTGTTGTCGCACTTGTGTGTGTCTTTTTTTTTTTTTTTTCCTTTTTGATTATCGATACCAAATTAGAAGTTTGGATTGGGCAAGCTCAGGGATTGTTTCCTTTGCAGACCCACAGCACAGCTCCGGTTGCATCAGGGGTTTTGCCATCTCTCATTGTCAGCGTGTCCAAATCTTGAACATCTGAGGAAGGGCAAACTCCTCCGCTACTTTATCAGCTCTACTGAAACTGCCAGCTAGGACTGGGCACAATTTTTTTACATTACAAAAAAACCCACCCTGAAATCTTCCGAGTTCGCCACATCTGCCAAGCACTCGGAATAAGCTCAATTTTTTCTGACCAGTGTAAAAATAGCAGTTTTATGGAGGGTGGATTTGCAAACAATTTTACTTCATGTAAAAAATCTTTCATGTTTATCTTAAAATACTCAGAACCTCAAAGGTTAAGCGAAATGTTTTGATTTTTGTGGAAAAAAAGGATTTCTGATCACACGCCTGATTTTGCTACCATGAAAAAGTTGCTTCGCTTTGAACTAATGAACTGAAAATAAAAAAAAAGCTCAAACCCAAAGGGGCTTTTCATCTGCTTGCACTATCCATCAAAATACCTTCTAAGTACTTCGCAATAAATTATGGTTGTGCTTCCTTTCATATCATTCATTCATCATGGAATCCGCTCCTCCTTTGGTCTGAAATGTCACAATGCTCCTCTCATTCAATCCCTCTGAGCGACTCAAGGACTGATCAACAGGGAATCAGCTGTTCCAGAGCCATAAATAGATATAAACGCATCTCACACCTTCTTTGAGGACCTTTTCTGTCACAGAGTGGGCTAAGGGGAATATTTGTCTGGATCTCGGTCCTGCCGTATGGGAAAGGAACATGAGAGCGGGTCAGGAAAGACAAACTTTCCTCCAAAGACACGTTGCAGGCCTGTATTTCAGCTTTTAGAAAAATATGGGAAGCAGCAGAAGGCAGAGAGCTCCTTATCCTCTCCTCCCCTCTCTTTGGGAAGAGCTGCAGCAAAAGATGACCTGGTATTAGACAACAAAATATCCACACGGAGGAAAATCCACACAAACAACACCAGAGCCCAAAGGAAAAACAGCTCTTATTTAACATTAGAACAGCAGCAGGACTGCCATGACACCAAACCTCAGACTTTTTTTTGCTGCTTATAAAACAATTTTTTCTCAAATGAAAGTGCAATTTCTGCTGCAACAGAACAACTGGATTTTTTTCTTTTTTTTTTCTTTTTTTTTTNTTTTTTCTTTTTTTTTTTTTTTTTGCAAAGAAACTGCTTTGCATGGGAAAAAATCCTCATGGCTCCTTGACATGTTTCAGCTAGATCTCAGTAAAATTAAGGAGGTACAGACTGATGAGTCGCTCAGAGGTACAGGAAAAGTGCCAGTGGATGTCCTGGCATTTGTATACACCTTGAGAGAGAGAGAAATTCTCTCTCAGAGATCATCCCTCACAACAGAAAGAATAACAACCGCAATAAAACCCGGTGTAGAGAAAGAAGGGAAAGGTTTATTTTGCTTTCCAGCACTGACTTTTACCAGTCTGTGGATACCTCCTGTTCTCTGAAAGGAGTGTGCTGGACCTCCCTCAGCCCAAAATTCATTTTGCTGTGAAGGGAAAGGGCAGGGAGGTTTCAGCCATAAGGCAGCTTAAGTTTCTTGGGTTCCTGAGCAAAGTCCCTCCATTTGGCAATGCCTGAACAATGACAGTGACCTAAAATTAAGTCAAGGTTTTACAATCTGTTTTGGAGAAAGGAAGCCATGTATATATATTTATATATATTTAGATTGGATGTTACGAAGAAATCCTTCCCTGTGAGGGTGCTGGGGAGCTGGCACAGATTTCCCAGAGAAGCTGTGGCTGCCCCTGGATCCCTGGAAGTGTCCAAGGCCAGGCTGGACAGAGCTTGGAGCACCCTGGGACAGTGGGAGGTGTCCCTGCACATGGCAGGGGGTGGCACTGGGTGGTCTTTAAGGTCCCTCCCAACCCAAACCATTCCATGATTTTATGACTCTCAAGTAAGAGGCCACCCGCTCTCTGCAACTCTTGGCTGAAAAAGGTGATTTACATGAAAGGGTCTTGCAGTCTTTTGGGTGATCAAGCAGCAGACCTGGTCTGAATTCCAACAACACCTCCAGAGCACTATGGCACCGCGTGTGCAGCACCACACGGCACAGAGAAGGACCAAACTGTCTTCTCCAGGCTCCTCTCCCTAAACCTGCTGGAGTCCCGTGTTCTCACACCAGGAACCGTGGCTAAAAGAGTTTCTTCCCCAAGTGGTTTGGCAGATGGGGTGCCTCGATGTTCCTCAGAGGAACAGAACTGTTCTCCCAGGTGGAAACTTCTCGACTGGCGAGGTGGTGCCTGGATGGAAAATGTCTGGAAGGGGTCAGGCTGATGAACGGGAAAGAAACTGGGGTGCGAGAGGAAGAATCATGGGGTCACAGAAGCATAGAATGCCCTGGGTTGGAAGGGACCTTAAAGACCATCAACTTCCACCCCCTGCCATGGGCAGGGACACCTCCCACTATTCCAGGTTGCTCCATGTCCCATCCAACCTGGCCTTGGGCACTGCCAGGCATGGGGCAGCCACAGCTGCTCTGGGCACCCTGTGCCAGGCCCACACAACCCTCACAGGGAAGAATTCCATCCTGATATCTAACCCAGCCCTGCTCTCTGGCAGTTTGAAGCCATTCCCCCTCGTCCTGTCACTCTAGACCCTTGTAAACAATCTCCCTCCACCTTTCCTGTAGCTCCCTTCAGGTCCTGGCCACCATTAGGTCACCCTGAACCCTTCTCTTGTCCAGGCTGAACCATCCCCACTGCAGGTAGGAGGGGAAAGACTCTGAGGAAAGAAAGTGGGTAGGGAGCTGTCCCTGGAGCAGCAGAACCCCAAATCTCATGACTTGGAGGATGAAATAAGATTCTGGGTGAAGAGCAAACAACCCCTCGGTGCTGGGGGCGCAGAGCCTCAGCGGAAGGGCTCGGGAATCTCTCTGGGTGGCAGGAGGCAGGAGCAGCACCACCCCAAATCTCATGACTTGGAGGATGAAATAAGATTCTGGGTGAAGAGCAAACAACCCCTCAGCGCTGGGGGCACGGAACCTCGGCGGAAGGGCTCGGGAATCTCTCCGGGTGGCAGGCGGCAGGAGCAGCACCACCCCAAATCTCGTGACTTGGAGGATGAAATAAGATTCAGGGTGAAGAGCAAACAACCCCTCGGCGCTGGCGGCATGGAGCCTCAGTGGAAGGGCTCGGGAATCTCTCCGGGTGGCAGGCGGCAGGAGCAGCACCTGCGCGTCTCCCGCACAGCATCCCGGCCTTAATGATTTCTTTCTGAGAGTGGCTGGGGAGCTGCAGACGGGCTGCCAGATAGTGATCAGCTCGTGGAGGGGTGATCACTATTAGGCAAAGATACCAGCTTTGACACGCAGCGAGGGAAGCGGCCAAGAATTTGGGAAAGCAATCCCGGCTTTCTGCCGCACGTTCCTCTGCCAAGATCCCTCCTGTGTTTACTTTAGAAACCAGAGACGAGCCCTCCTCTTCATAATGGTAATAATAAAGCTGCAGGGTCACTCAGCTTAGCAGATGGATTCCTTCCAGCTTGGATTTCTCTGCGTTCCCTGCAGAGCTGAAGCACTGATGGATCTGGGGGATTATGCAATGTTCATAATTGGGTTTCACAGGAGATCTGAACGGTGACAAAACCCGGCTGTGGGAAGGGAGCTCCACTGGAGACAAGCAAATCCGCCCATGGATCTCATGTGGGGTCTGAGGAGCCTGAGGGGCCACGAGGGACCCTGCAGCCTCTGCAGAAGCAGCTCTGTCTCACCAAAGAACTACAGGAAGCTGCTCACTCCCTGGATTTCAGCTTCCCCATGCTCCTAGACCCTAAATACAGAATTGGAGAATCATGGAACTGCTTGTGTAGGAATGGTTTGCCTGGGAACTTCAAAGGTCATCTCCTCCAACCCCCTTGTCACAATCAGGGATGCCTTGAGCCAGATCAGGTTGCTCAGAGCCCCGTCCAACCCGACCGTGGATGTTCCCAGGGATGGGACACCCACCAGCTCTCCGGGCAACCTGTGCCAGTGAAAATGCATCAGAATGTGGAAAAGTAGGAATCTAAAGGAAATATTTTGACTGGCCAGAAATATTTAACTGAATAAATCACTCAGGAGATTTGCAACTTGTTTTTTTGATTCAGAAATAGAAGCATTTCCAACTCTCCATACTGCCTGGAGAAGA
Source organism: Dryoscopus gambensis (assembly GCA_013389985.1). Lineage (NCBI taxonomy): Eukaryota > Metazoa > Chordata > Aves > Passeriformes > Malaconotidae > Dryoscopus > Dryoscopus gambensis. The sequence goes on from WEIT01033454.1 coordinate 167,801, forward strand.
GAAAGTTCAGTTTTCGAGGAATTTTACAGGAAGAACGTACTAAATGGTACACAGGTGCTATAACTACTGTCTTAGAGCACAACTCTGGGGTTTATTACAATGCTGAGCTAATTAATTAATGCAACTCGGTTTCACAAATTATCACCGAGCTTCAGAAGGGGATTTAGCAGGAGTACAAAGGGATCAGCTGTTTCACACAAAGCAGGAACACCTGGAAGTTTGACAGCACAAAGGTGCCAGGGGTTTAAAGGTCTCTAAGCTCTTCACCTGCAGGACATCACCCCATTTACAGCCAGCCAGGAGGGCAGAGAGGACGCTTTTTTTGGAAGAAATTGCCCAACTGGGAGGCTGAAAATGGCAGTGGAAGCAAAGCCATGAACACAAGGACATGTTTACCCTCAATGCCACCATCAGATGTTCTCTGCCTTCTGTTCCCGTCCCGCGTGTGCCCACGCACGGACACACCTATTGACACATCCCTGTTTTTGGAGGCTTGATTGAACACTTCTGCGCCCTGGTGCACCCAAGCATCGACCAGAAACATCGAGGGTGCCCTCAAGGAGCTCTTTCTTACACCTCCTTTCCCTACTAATCCTGACTAATAACATTTGGAAATCAGAAGCTCAGAACGAGGTGGGTCAAGTCTCCAAAAGCTGGTGAGGTATCCCAAGACACGGGAGGGTCAGTTTGGTTGAGTGCACAGGGACATCTCACACCCTTCCAGCTGCACTTGGGGGTCAAACCTGGCTCCCGAGTGCCACAGGTTTTCTGTAGGACCCATGCAGTGGCTTCCAGCCCTGCTTGGGTGTCTCAGGTACCACTGGGAACCTACACCAGGACTGGGAGCCTCGGTGAGCCCCCTCAGCCCTGTGGGGTTTTGCTCCTGTGGAAGGCTGCAACACAGACCTGAGCCAGGCATCCCACATGTCCCGTGTGTCCAGTGGGAAGAACTGGGCACAATTAGGAGACAATGAATTGGGCCTGGTCGAGGTGTCAGTTTCAATTAGAGGTTCAGTCATGGACTTAAGTCCAGTTAAGTGCTGGACTCCACTGGCCGTGAAGGAATAATGTTACCTGTGCATCCCTGGAAGTGTCCAAGGCCAGGTTGGACCAGGCTTGGAGCACCTGGGATAGCAGAAGGTGTCCCTGCCCATGGCAGGGGGTGGGACTGGATGATCCCTTCCAACCCAAACCATTCTGGGATTCTGTGGTACCTCAGGTCTGAGTTACTGGCAGTGCAGGCGTCCAGTGGGATGGATCCCGCCTTGACCTCAGGATTATTTAGTCAGGTGATGAACAAGAGGTTTGTATTCACCTGTACCACGCCCTTTGGCCAAAGATCTGGTTCTGAGCTCCTGAGAGACTTGCTGAGAGGAGAAGGGGGGCTGCCGTGGGGTAGAAACCCCCTCCATGGGAATTATAACAAATACAGGAGCAAAGACCCAAACCCAGCAATTCCCACTGCAGACAAAGCCGGGACCATCCTCACTAGGACACAAAATTCTGGGCTGAAGATTCAGCACCATCCCACTCACTTGCCTCCTTGTGGGATGGTTTTCCTCAGCTGGGGCAGGGGAACTGGTGAGAGGCAGTCACAAAAGCTTGGGAATTCTGCCGAGCTCCTTTCCAACAACACTGTAATCTTATGGATTCATCAACGTGTATAATTACCCAGTTAGACCACCCATCAGCTCATCTCCTCTCCACCACTGGCCATGGCTGAATCACCTCCTCCAGCAAAGTGCCCACTCTTGATTCAAAGATATCCAGAGATGGGGAATCCACCAGTTCCCCCAGGGATGTGCTGACCCAACTTCCCTGCAGGAGCTGCTGGTACTGCTGGGGCCAATCTCTCTCGTGGCAGTGGTGGCAAAGAGGTCTGTGCTGAAGGACTGTGGCTTTCCACACGTGGGCCTTGCAGGTGCTAATTCTGACTCTGCCAAAATCACTGAGACCTGAATCCTGTCTAGAGCAGGAAGGAAGAAGAGGAGGACAGTTGGTCCCCCGTAATTTTTAACCTGGGTTTGGTTTACACCCTCAAAACCAATAATTAGAGGCTTCGCGCTCTCCCTGCAAGAGATCGTTTTTTGCTTCTGCTGTAAAAATGAGTTTGTGAGTGAACACACTGGGTCTCTCCTGGAAGTGCTCGCGCTGGGTATTCTCTGCAGCGAGGGTGATCTCACCAAGGAACGGGGAGTTGGTGGTGGGGAGGAGGGGAAGGTTTGGGGCTTCTAAGGAGGCTCGTGGGGGAGGATGGGGACCTACCTGCCCTCCACCTCACGCTGCTTTCCCCTCTCTCCCCACCACGCTCACCTCCTTTTCCTTTCTGAGCAGCAAACTGCCTCTGCCGCTCGTGTTATTGACACATATTTCAAACAAGCCCGTGCAAGGGACTCGAGACACATTACATTGCACATGGTGCCCCGGGCCACACATTCGCCTCCTTACACCGACAGCACGTTCTGCTTCATAAAGAATGTGCAGGCCTTCACCTGGAGCTATTTATCTGCTCTGCTCCGAAGAAAGGAGAGAGGGAGAAAGCCCCACATGCCCGCGTTGGCTGTTAACCCCGAGCTCCAAACCCCGTAAGCGCCCAAACGTTGACCTCTCTGGCCGTGAGGTCTGGGCCACCGTCTGCGGACGGACCCGGACAGATGCCTGCAGTCCATTCCCCATCTTCCTGAGCACCTGCATTTAGGAAAACCCCTTTCTGCGACCTCACTGAGCCACTCACCCGGCTCCCAGCACAAGCTCCATCAGGGAGCACAACCAGAGCTCTGGGATCACCCCACCCTGGAAGAGGAAGCCTATCTGGTGATTAAAAGTTGCTGATACACACCTCTTTCCAGGATCAGGGTAATCTTCCCTTGCTGTTAGCAACATTTTTTTTCCCCCTGCTTTCTCTAAATCTTTCCATCATTGTTATTACAGCGATAACAACAATAATTATTACTATTATGCCTTGAACCCGAGTCTGAGATTAGGGCTCCCATTGTGTTAAGAGCTCAGTGGAGAAGTGTCGGGGAGAGGATTCCTGCTGCAAAAAGCTCATTTTCTGCACTCAGGCAGGACATGAAGGGGTGAAAGAAGCAGAGGGAAGGGGCCAGGAATGAGGTAGGATGGGAGGCAGCAGTAAGCAGAAAATGAAGAGCAGTTAGCAGAATAGCAGGAGTCAGCACTGGTGCTTTGCCTAAGCAAACCCCGCTCCTCGTCTGTGTCCACACATGTCAAATCTCGACAGGGAGAAGGGGAATGCTCCCTTGAATTTCCCAGCTGCAGAAACGTGGATTCTAATTTTTTTTTTTGTTTGTCTGACACAGCAGCAGGAGAGCCTTCAGCAGCTGCTCGCAGCCATTGCCTCTTCTCTGGTAGACCCCAGCTTCAAATGTGTCAAGAGCCCCAAAAAAAAACAACCAACCCCTTCCTCAGTGGCAAAACCAGGGCGGAGAACTTTCCACCACAAAACCCCCTGCACTACTCTCACCTTGAAAAGAAATACCTGCACTCCTGTCCTTTTAGAGGCTGGAAAGCTGCCAGGGATCCGGGGTAAGGAGTTGCTAACATCGTGCCATACTAATAATTCTTCATTTCACCCACCTTTTTTTCTGTCTCTTTAGATTAGATTTGAAGTGCTGCAGGGCAGGGACTGTCTCTCGCTATGTGCACACGCGGTGCTCAGGACAAGGCACCTTTCCACTTCCCTGGAACTGGCAGCTGCTAATGCATAATAATAAATAATAATAGGGAAGGTCTCGAAAGGCGAGGTGCAAAATGACAGCAGGCTGGCTGAGAGGGGCTGGGAAGGTTCTGAAAAAAATTTGAAAGCTTTTTTTTGGTTTGGTAAATGATTAAAAAAATACGTATTTCCTGGTTCTAAGGAATCAGTTCTTCTGCCTGGACCAGAGCACTGAACTACAGTGCGAGGGTAAAAGTCTGTTCAGACAGAGCATGAGAAGTTTAGGATGCAATTCCCTGAGTGAACACCTTTGCTCTTACAAAGAAACCCCCAATAAACGTAGGTGAAATCCCATGGGGTGGTTTAAAAGTCACCCACCAGCTCCCAGCACTGCTCGTGAATCTCAGGCTCACCCCATTCCTACGTGCACTCAAAGACAAGCTGAGAAGAGTGGGGAAACTGTGAATATAAATCAGGGCACGATAAGGCAGATAAGCAATAAGGAAAACCCACAGCGGATGATCCATGGTCAGTCGTGCTAAGAACACGAGGATGACCAATAAATAATTGTTTAATGTGCTGTTCCAGGCCATACAGAGATATTCACACACATATTCATAGTCCCTAATAATGTATTAACCTCCCGCAGATAAACAAGGAGATAAAGAAGGAAGGGAATCTCGGATATTTCTGGATAACTACTGTTAACATTTGTAATAAATCTCCAAGTGATGATGGAAAACAGGAGAATGCCAAATGGGTTAGGAATCCGCCGTGTTGTTAAAGAGCAAACGGATAACTGTAAATCTGTTATCTGGCCCAAAAGGGAAATGGGTGATACAAGGCTGAGCCCACAGAGGATGGAAAAGCTGTGATATAATTACTGCTAGCAACCACAGTCCTGTGGAAAACTAATTCCGTGTAATTTTGAAATGAGATTGTTAAACAGAGGTGATAAAAGTGATGATGATACAGCATTTTTAGTCAGAAAATGGGGAAAAAGAGTGAATCAAGAATTCAAAGGAGCCATATTTAGGATCAGCATAGTACAAGAGAAACACACGGGGAGCTGACAGCTCTCCAGTGCCACTCTGCCAAGAAATTGCCATCAAATGAGGCTGTTTTTAACAGAAACTCCCTGAGATCATGTCACTGCTATTAAACTTCCTTACCAACAGTCCAAAAAGCTCCACCACATCCTTACTGAGAAAGCCTGAAGGACATGGAAACGCTGGAGGAGAACAAAGGGCACGGACAGGGCAGCAGCACGAAGAGAGGGGGGAGGATGTCACCCCTAAAGCCACCTGCATGCCCCAGGTGCCAAGCCAGGCTCGTGGGAGTGACAGAAACCATGCCAAAACTCCAAGAGGATGTGGGGATTTGGGGACTGAAGCCCAGGATGGGAATGCTGAGCACAGCAGGGCTGGAGAGTGAGCCCAGAGGAGGAGGGAATAACCCCAGCACCCAGCACTGGGGACGACAGCACCCAAAATGCCACAGCCAGATGTACTGAAAAGCTGGAGAAGGCCTGGAAAAGCAGAAAGACATCCAAGTGTGAGAGGAATGATTGATTTACACCGTCTGCTCCATCACCCTTCCCTTCACAGATGAGGATACTGCACATGGGACTGGAGCAAGTCACGTACAGAGATACTTTGAGTATCACCAAACTTCTCTCTGGTGCTCAGAACCAGAGTTTTAACCCAAATTATTCGTTCCTTTCTTGATCTTCGGCATCACAGTAGGTTCCAATAAATTCCTCTAAGGTTTAAGAGCAGTGGATGAGAGCTACAGGAATTTTAGGACATGCCACTGGGAGCAGCTTTCCAAATGCTCTGACTCAAGCAGGGCTTGTTAGACCCGACAAAGGAGCCACCAGGTGCAGCTCTCATGGTCCTAATGGTCCTGGAGATACAGAGTCATGCCGAGATTTCCTCGGAGGTTTCCCACCCAAGTAGTGACTCAAGCTCCTCATTGTTTTCGGGAAGGAATCTGACGGGATCAGGCCCGAGATGATCCACGGCTCCAGGCCGTGAAGTCCCCTATCACCGAGGGCTGTAAAATTCTCTGATCAGAGGAGCGTTCCCCACAGGCCCTCAAAGGAGGGCTGAGTACCAAGTTCTGCCGCAGACAATGGGATGTAATATATCTACAACCATATAAATAGCGAGCTGGATGAGACTTGGATAAGATCACGGCTTTACAATGCTGCCCCTCCTGCTTTTAACCCATCCCAGCGTTGGCTGAAACTGGGATGTGGCAAGCCTCAAAGGGATTTATGCCTTGGAATTACCAGCTTTCTACAGCCTTACAGGAATAAGGATGTTGATTCTCACCAGCAAATTGCTCCCACTCATCACCGGCTTTCCTCCTTGATCCTTTTAGCACCACCTTTTTGTTGAGAGCATCTGATCACTTATCAGCAAGGGTCTTCAACTAAAAACGCCTGTTTGGGAACACCTGGGCTGTGGCCCTTTCATTCCCTGTCCAGCAGCATCCTGCTCAACAAAGGCTTTTGCACGCAGGACTGTCCTGCAAGTGGGACTCGACTCGCTTTGGGTCATCGTTGTGAAAGACACCCCGTGCCAGCACAAGGGGAGGAATCGCCTTGCTGCAATTCCGATGCTGCTTGCTGTGACAGGACAGAAATGTCTCTTGGGTACCCAGAATTTGGTTGGCGCCAGAGCTCTGGGAACAGACTGAAAGGCGTGGGTTGTTTTTGGATGAATCATGTTTTTAATCATCAAACACTGCCAATCAGGGCTGCAGCAGATTTTCCCCAGAATTTTTTTTTGTATGTGTGTGTGTTTTACCTTAAGAGTGATAATTTCAGGCTCGCAACTCTGGATTAAGCACACATAGGAACCCCAGGAGCGCTGAGTAACAAAAATTCCCAGCCCTCTTGTTGGACATGGAGAACCTTCAGCATCGATAGATTGGGTGGGTTATGAAACTGTCCCAACATTAGATTTGAGATAATAATCATTCCAGCGTGCACAGGGATCAATTCTATCAGTAAATTACTTTAATTAGGAGAGAAGGTGATGTAGTTATTAAGGTGTGCGCATGGGACTGTGGACTGGGGGCATTTTGGTTTGCCTCAGTTTCCTGCCTGTGAGGTGGGAATAATATCAGCGTGCACATCCATGGAAACAGCCATTCCATTAGGGAGTTGAGGACAAAGCCGTTGGCACGTAGAGGATGGATTATTAATGGATGAGCTGTGTTTCGGTGATAAACTGCTGATGGATCACTGGGTGGATGTTCCTTAGAAGAGCTGCAGAAGGGCACATCCTGTCTCTGCCTATAGCCAGATATTTGTCAGTGGTTATGAAAGCCTCACTTCCAAGCCACTGCGGCACCTATGAACACGATTTTGGGTGAGCGAGGGTTGACTTCTATTTCTACTTAGGAATTTCCCCTCTTCATTCATAATTTTTTTCCTTTTGGTCTTTGGAACAGCACCAAACACTGTTGTTTTCTGCATTTCCACTCAAGTCTTGTCTGATCACTGAGGTTTTTTTAGGTTTTCCACCTTTCAACTCACTCTACGAAATAAGGCAGGTGGTGAGAAGCTGGAAATCTCCTTTTCTCCCTCCTGGGTCAATTCTGTTTGTTCCTGATTTGCCCAGAGCCCCAGCTGAGCAATGGATCAATGAGACACAAGCAAAAATGTAAGGACAGGATGTCCCACGTGCTTAAACATGTGGTTAAGTGTTTGGCTCAAGCAAAGTTTTCATAAGGATTAGATTTAATGCAAGGAAAACGAGTAATCCCACGCGTGACCCAGGTTTCCCTGTGTTAGACGCCGCCACATTGGACCCTACTCCGAAGAAACTGCTGTTCCAAGTGTTTTTAAGGCTTCCATAATTTAAAAACACTAAAATCTCCAAGAATTTCAGTAAATAAATAAATAAACACGAACCAAAACCAACAAAACCCCTCTCAGGTAAAAGTTCCAATAAATCCGTGTTCAGCTCTACTTTACCAACCAAAATTATCCGCTGAGGGGTTCCGTTCAAGCCTTGTTTACTGAGGGTATTATTTATTCATATCAGTTGCTAAACTGACAAAGATCTGTAGGGATGCTTTAGCAGTAGTAGACAAAATCGGGCTGGCAGAGCGAAGCCTTGATCCACAGCCTGATCCAAAATCTATTCCAGAGCAAGGGATTGCCAATAAAAAGACCTCCAGGAGACCTCTGCCTCACCAGCAGGATGGAGCTGACTCGAAGGGGAGCCCAAACAGGAGGACAAAACAATACCCTGAGCTAGGAAATGAGAGCAGGGAGGTCACACAGTTGGGTCTCTGTACAATGTGTGTATTTAACGTATTTTCACCTATCCTTTCTGTTTCAGCATCTTCTTAAATGATGGCCAACAGGAAAAATCCAGGGAAAACCACAACTAGGAAGCTCAGATGAAGCCAGGGAAGACTCAGCCAGTGGTTGTCTAAGATTTGGTGCTCACAGAGCTGAAGATAAAAGTCCTGAGGAGGTTTGCCTTCAAGAGAATGCCACAAACATGGCCCAGATTAGATCCCTGAGCCTCATACTCACTTCAAACTTCTGCATTCATCCACTGTTGCATGTGCTTTGTACATTATTAGTGTCTACTTTTATCAGCTACCCTTTAAAACCCCTTGGGAGCTTCTGTTTGTTGGGTTTTTTTAGGATATGTGGAAAGAAACCATCGGGGCAGCCAAGCCAAACCTCTAATTTTTGTGAGCATCAGTCTCCAGGCTGTCTTTTCTGCTATTTCTCCTCTTTTTCACAGAGGCAGGTAAGGAGTTGTGGTCAGGCTGTTCCTTGGGAGAGCAGGCTGTCCTCACCTGGAGCTCAGCTCCTGACCACTGGAAATCAGGCATTTTGCCCGTTCCCTTCATTGTATGAGCACCATTCGGGTGAAATCAGTATTTCCTGGAAAAAGCTACCTTCAGAGGGCTTTGGGGAAAGTAAATCAGGGTCCTGGTCGTGGTTTTACACCCTGAGCCCCGTGCAGAGCTGCTGGCAGCTCTTGGATACCCGGCGCAGACGAGATCAACTTAGTGTGCAACCAAGGTTCGGGATTTGATCAAAGTGAGGAGATAAGAATCCCAAAGGCCAGCTTTATGGCTCTGTTACTGATAAGGTGGCAGAGCAGGGACTAATCTAGATAGCAGCATAATTGATAATAACCTTGGAGCTTCTCGGAGCTGTTTAATGACCCAGGAATCTGGGGAATGCTGCTGCATGGCAGAATTCCTGCCATGGGCCTGACACAGCTCCTACCTCGGGCTGTGAGAGGAAGTATTGGGTCAATACCGAGCAAAAGGATTACTTCAGCCCCAAATGCTGCGTGCCTGAGATCCTAGATCCTCGTGCACCCCCCAATCCTGGGATACCACCCCATGAAGGGGAAGAAAAACGCGCATCTCTCTTGGATAATTCAGCGCCTGGGAGACAATCCAAATCCAGTGGGCAAGCTCACATCTAGGAGCTTGGGAGCTGCGTGTCACACCTCAGCCTGGAATCAAACAGCTTTCAGCAGCTCTGGGAAAGTACGCAAACAGCGACTTCCAGCCGAGACAAGTTCAGCACAGCTCGGCCAGCTGGGGTGGAGGCTCCATTTTTTGGCTCACCTAGAGGAGTTACAGCCTAAGGACCACGAGGGTCCCCGTGCAATGAGCCACGAAGTCCAGCTGGGGCTGGGAGAAGGAGTGGGCAGGATCTCTGGGTGGATGTGGCTGCCAGCTGGATGGGAAGTGTGAGATGCTGCTCCCGAGCTTGTCTCAGCTGGAAGGAGCTCACCACAGGCGTAATTCATCCCAGCTCGGTCCTTTCCGTACAAATCCAATCCCAAGGGGTTTTGGAGCAGCACATAGCGTGCCATGAAAATGCTGCTGGAATCCAGGGATCTCTACCAGCTCCCCGGGAAGACAGGCCCTCAGGTGGGGTCAAGCAGCACTCCTGGAGGTTCAGAAAGCCAGGACTCAGGTCCTTAACAGCACTGAGCAGCCAGTCTGTCCCTAAAGATACCAACCCCACCTTGGCTGCGGTGACAAAACCCTTCCTCCTTCCTCCCAGCTGCCTTTACACAGGGATCTGATGGCAACTCCCCAGCAAGAGCACCCCAGGATTCCATCACACTCCTGGAGACCCCAAAAATTAGTTTACAAGTTCCACATGCCCTTCCTCTATCAGTACCTCCTCAGGTCACTCAATAAACCCTGAATACCTGCCACACATATGCATATTTTTGGCCATTTTCTGTGAGGAGCCCCTTCTTAAACACCAAATCTTTGATTAAGGAACATGCTGGTTGCTTATCAGCAGGGTGCTAAAGAGAGAAGTAGCACAGTCCTTAAACAATGTTGATCCTGAGAGTCTTTTTCATCTCTTTTAGGTACAGCCCTTTCACACCCTTTAATAACGGGGAGTTGAGAAATGACCACCTCACACTCTGAGGGTGTGTCCAAAGCAGGGGAATGTCTGTGTCCTGCTCCTCTAAGTGGCACGAGATCAATTCTTCACTTCATCCTCACTCAGGAAAATCTAAAAGAAAGCGTTGATCTGACCTTGGGGGCTCTGACAAAGAATTATCTGCTCTCGTGCACTAAGGAGCTTCTCAAAGGCTCATCTGCAGCTCGGATAGGACCCATCTCACTGAAAAAAAAGCCACCTAAAATGTAGTTACCTACATGTGGTCTGACCTTTCACCCAGTTCCTACTAGATGTGGTGAAAGGAAAGGTTCTTTCAGGCAGCAACTCAACTGCATCTCAGGTATGACAACCTAAGTGAGAGAATCCCCATTTCTGGAATCACAGAACAGTTTGTGTTGGAAGGGACCTTCAAAGCTCTTCGGTCCAACCCCCCTGCCATGACCAGGGGCATCTTCAAGCATGTGGGGTTGTTCAGAGCCCAGTCCAACCCGGCCTTGAATGTTCCCAGGGATGGGGCATCCACACCTCTGGGCAACCTGTGCCAGTGTCTCACCACTCTCATCATGAAAAATGTATTCCTTGTGTCTAATCTGAATCAACCCTCTCTTAATTTAAACATGTTGTCCCTTGTCCTACCATGCCAGGTCCTGTTAAAAACTTTGTCCCCACCTTTCTTGCAAACCCCTTCAGACACTGGAAGGGGCTCTAAGGTGTCCTGAGACCTTCTTTTCTCCAGGCTGAGCAATCCCAGCTCTCTCAGCCTGTCCCCAGCCCTCTCAGCATTTCTGTGGCCTCCTCTGGCCCTGCTCCTGTGCTGAGGGCCCCAGAGCTGGATGCAGCGTTCCAGCTGGGGGCTCCTGGGGGCAGAGGAGAGAGGAAACGTCACCTCCCTCGCCTGTGGGGATGCAGGCCTGGATTTCTGGGCTGCAAGTGCACGTGGCTGGGTTAAACCCAGCCTCTCACCCACCAGCAGCACCAAATTCAACTCCGCAGGGCTGCTCTCCATCCCTTCATCCCCAGCCTGGATTGATCCCAGGGTTTGCCCGGGTCTAGGAGCTTGCACTGGCCTTGTTGAACCTCAAGAGTTTCCCAGGGGCCACCTCTGGAGCTTGTCCAGGTCCCTGTGGACGTCATCCTTTCCCTCCATCGTGCCACCTGTGCCACCTAGGTTGGTGGTGTCTGCAGAGGGTGCCCTGGATCCCACTGGCCATGTCACTGACAAAGGAATTGAACAGCACTGGACACAACACAGACCCCTGAGGGACCCCGAGGGTCACTGACCATTGAGCCACTGACCACCACCCTGCCCCAGTGACCATCCAACCTATTCCTCATCACTAAACACTCCACCCATCAAATCCATGCCTCTCCAGTTCAGAGGGNAGAAGGATGTTGTGGGCACTGAGTAGTTGCTGATCAGGTTAGAAGATGAGTTTTGTGATGGTCAGCATGAAGGAACTCAGACCTGGTCACAGCCAATTACTGCAGCCAGTGGGAAGTTATAATTGTACAGTTGGTTATCCCTGGTACTTAAAGTCACAAATCGGTAATTTCACCATTTTGTATCAAACCAAGTGAATGTTCAAGCCCTGAAGCTGAGGCACAGATAAATGAGAGTCCATCCAGTCATACCCTGAATTCCAACCCTTCTGTGGCCTCTCCCATGTCTTTGGAAGCTTCCAAGCTTCAGCAAAGTCAGGGCAGCTCTGGAGATTCACACTAGCTGAAGATAAGCCCTCACTGAATTCCAGTAAAATATCCCTCATTTGGTTCCACCCAGCCATAAAATAGAAACCTCCATCACACGTTCCCATGGTCTTGCCCAGGATCATGTTGAATAAACCAAGTGAAGATACTTCCACCACTTTAAAACCACTCCTCTACACTGACATTCTAGACCACCCAGGCAAGCTGTTTTCTCTGATATTTAACTGGTATCCCCCTTTCTTTCCTTCTCCAAGTCGTGCTCCTGGTACCCTGTGGAATGATCCCTCCTTGCTTGCCTTTATTACATACACCTGACAAATGTTTGAGAGCTATCAGCCTATCATTCTTTGGCCCAGATCAGTACTTAGAGCTAATCTGTGCTCATCAGCATCAGTCCTTCCAGCCCTCTGGCTCTTTGACTACTCTCCAGTTTGTCAATACCTCCCTGGCACGAGCGCGGGATGGCACCCGGCGGCCCAGGTGCGCTCGCTCGGGAGCCATATCACGCCATCAGCCCCATCCCCGGGCTCGGAGCACTGGCTCCCGTGGGCTCTCGTCGCCTGTCGCCTCTCATTTCACACTCGGGCTGAGGGGTGCGTGCCTGCGCGGAGCCGATCCCCTCCCGCGGATCCGTGTGGAGTTGTGCGCGTCGGCATGGCAACGCTTTTCATAAACGTGGAGGCCGGGGCTCTGCCTCCCTCTGTTTACTCACCAAGGTGACGAGAAGCAAGGTATTGGCACACAATGAATGAGATCAAGTAATTCACAAGTCGCTGCCTGCCAGCAGAGCTGCCGCAAGTGTCCATGCGTGTGCTCCGAGCCTCCACCAAGACAGCGAGGCTTAAATCTCTTCCTTTGCCCTTGACATTGGATTAAGTTGAGGTCACGCACAGGTGTTGCGGTGCTGCAGAGGGCTGCGAACGTGTCGAGCCACAGCAGCCCTACTGCAATCAGTCATCTGAGGGTGAGGTATTTTTTTATCACAAAAGGAAGTTCAATGCTTTGATAACCCGCCTGCCTTTGGTGCAGCTGCTTCTGGTAGTAAATTGAAGATTATCCCGTGTAACGCCACAACTTATCCTTCTAGGTAAGACAAACATCTTCATTTTCCTCTCCAGCAATAATCAGACCCAGATCTAAATCAGCACAACTCGATTACTCTTGCAAGTGAGAACTACTTAAAGTCAATTTAGAATTGGTGACTGGTAGTAGGCTGCCAGTGTCTGGAAACTGTGGGCTTCCCTCGCCTCCACACATCAAAGTGAGCTTCCGCTTCCCCGAACGTTGGCTCAACCTGATCCAAATTAGCTGAACCAAAACACAGGAGGATGGTTCATTCTTTTCTTTCGTATTTTCATGTTGCCCAGGGAAGCTGTGGATGCCCCAGCTCTGGAAGTTCTCAAGGCCGGGCTGGAAAGGCCCTGAGCAACCTGGCCTGGTGGGAAGTGTCCCTGCCCATGGTGGGGGGAATTGGGACTGGAGGATAATCCTTAAGTTCCATTCCAACCCCTTAATATTCTAGAATCCCCTAATTCTGTATTTCATCCCCCTGTCCCCATGATCAACGACTCCCTGTGATCGTCAAGACCTCCATGGGCAGGCTGGCAGGGCTCTCAGCCATCATTCCCATTATTCCCAGGATAAATCTTCATTGCTGCACATAATTTAGCTGACCTTACTTTACGAAACACCACTTTTAGTCAGCAAGCGGATTCCAAAGCAAATCTCCCAGCAGCTGCCTTTTGGGAGAAATTGTATGCACCTGCTTGAAATTCTCTGGATATTTTTTTTTTCCCTTAGTTTATCGCATGTTGAATTCTCAGGCTGGAATTCAACTGCTCGAGCACAGGTGCGTTGAGTACCATTTGAGGTGCTTTCCAGCGTCCACCTGGCTCCAGCCTGCCTCCCCAAAGCATGTGGATTCCTGGGGTGACAAAAACATCCCTCTGGGTGACACTGCACACTCCTGCATACACAGCTGCCCTGATCCTTAAATCTCCACGGACTTGGATCACTCGCTAGGCACCGACGGCGTAGAAAGCCAAAGGAAAATATCTGGATCTGAAGCTCAGGAACCAACTCAATTACCTAAATATTTCCTAAATATTTCCATGTGAAAAACCCCATTTGAGATACTTACACAAGACAAGATCATGAGGGACCTGTAGGAAAGCTGCACATGGACTCCAGGGAAATTTAAAGTGGCTTTAATCACCTACATTTAGCCAAATGTATCAAACTCTCAGGGAGGGTTATCACTGTTCCGTTTGGAAATTCGCTATTTCCACAGGACTAAAGTCTTTTAGTCCTTTTCCCTGCTTAGGATTGTGCAGGAAAATAGGAATCCCAAAACTGAGATTATGGAAAGGACTATCTGTGTTAGGGAAGGAAACTTGGAAAAGGTTATCCATGTCAGGGAAAGGAAACTTGCAGCATTGTGCAGGCTATTGAAAGATACTGATTTAAAAGAGTAAATAAGTGCTTGGGCCACTATTTCTACAGCTCAAAGCCTCTTCATTCATCTACTGTGCACTCAGTACCTTGGAACTTGACCAGTTCTACGATTTTGGCTCACACGAAGGCAGGAATTGCACCCTGCAGAGAATTTCCAGTTCTCTGAGTCATCGTAAACACCTATAAAACATATAGAAATCGCTAATGATTTACCTACATGGGACATCATCGCAGAGCAACCGGGAGCAGAAGCGTATTCCCACCTATTCCTCACAAACCTTGAAATGCAAAGAGCCAGCAGCATTTGAATGATCTGCAGCAGAATGTCTCAAAGTAACTCATTCTCCTTTGAAAGCTGCTCCATTTTTAGGCCATAATTTCTGAGATATGTGGGATTGGCGGGTCTGACACGGGATATTTGGGAGACCTCAGCCCTTTTGAGAGGCAGGTGGAGGCTCCTTGGATGGCACAAGATCCTCATCTTGATTGATAAAATTGTAATGGGAGGTGAGATCCATTTGTCCAGCTGATGACCTCCAGCAGGCATGGAGTGGTCTCCATCTGAGCGAGTCATCCAGCTTTCCCTCTCAGCCATTAAGAGAATTAAGAAACACCATTTGAGGGCACAGTTCAAGGTGTTTCCACTCCATTTTTTTTTTTAACATCTCTAGGGTGAGAATCCTGTCTCACTACAACCACCCATTTCTCCTCCTTATCAACCACGGAGGAGACAGGAAAAGATGTCTCTGTTGCAGATGCCTGAGCGTGGATATCCTGGAGCACGTCCTGAAGGAATCGGTGCTCAGACACCACCACGTGATAAATCCCCGTCTCCACTTAGGGCCCAAGCTCATGGTCAAGCAAGCCGAGCTCAAATTACTGCCTAGTGCTAGTTGACCCACAGCAATCCTACATATGTGAATCCCTAGCCTACAGCAAAAGCTGGCGAATGTGATTTAAATTAACCCTTTTTTATTGTGGGCAAGCAAAGTCTAATTACCTCACTTGCTGCAGGCGAGCCGTGAGCACACCGACAGGTACCAGGGGTCAGCTGATGTGTGGTAACTCGTTGCACCGCAGAAACTCGATCAGGAGTTTAATTTGCTAGAACTTCCACACACAGGCAAACCCTTAGACCTGGATTCTAATTTCTCCCAAAGCCTCGGGCGGTACAAAATTGGCTAAAAGTTGTGTTAGGGAGAGGGAGAGGTCATAGCGATGGCCCTCCGTGCTGGGAGGTGCCGTGACACGGTGGACATCGGTATTGCTCCAAACCCCTCCATTTTGTTGAAATCTGCCAGTGGTAACAATAAAAAAGCCCCCTAAATTCCTTAATCTTTTTCCAGCTAAAAGCGTTAAGAGCTGCTTGTACCAAAGAGCAGCAAATCTGTTTCACCAGAGGCAGCCAGCATCCCTTATAACAGATCCGTGCTGAGTAGAAAACAATAAAAGGCATTTATGTCCCACAAATAAATCAATTTTTAGGTAGGTTAATAGGACTTTTGCTTCTGAGGCAGGAAAGAACAAACGAATGTCACCAAAGATCCTTAGTCATAGGTACCAAGAACATCCAGTCGGGTTTAAGTCAGGTCTAAGTCACAAGCTAGACCTCTTCGTTGTTGGGAGAGAGAACTTTCAAGAGAGACACTGAGAATTTTATGCTCCCATCCCATCTCTGCTGTCTGCCACCAGGACAGACGTGATCAGCAGCGTTATGACCATAAGCAGAGCCCTGCTCACCTCACCAGCCTGGGGCAGAATACAGGAAGGCTTTGTTCCCGCACCTCCAGTGATCCATGGGGGCCATAGGACACTCCTGAAATTATCTACTCCAAGTACTCTTGAAGTGACAAATTCCCAACCAGGTACGTGGATTACACCAAGCACTTTTTTCCAGTCTGGAAGTGAAATGGGGACCAGTGATGGTTCACTGAAACCAGCCAGACTCAGCTCAGAAGCAGAACTAAAGTGTGGTGAAGTCGATGAATCCCCAACTGGCCAAATCCACCAAGAGAAAGGATGGATTCTCCCACCCTGTTGACATCTTCAAGATCTCAGCTCAAAGTTCTTCCCCAAAAATGCATTTCAGCCCTGCTCATTTGGGTGAATAGGGGAAAATGTGGGGGAATCCTCACTGCAATCCTAAAAAATGAGCCCACACACCTTTACATCCCAGACCCACTCTCAAATGGGTCGAGCTATCAATCACCAGTGCTGGAATTTCCTGGGATGGGACTGAGTTCACAGACTGAGACAAACACAGGTGTCAGCATACAAAAATGTCCTTCTGCCTTTACTGCATCCACTGTACACAGAGTATTTGGCAATTAAACCTTATCTGTGCAGGACTGCAGGGGACCCCGGTCACCTCTGCAAGCAAGCTCTCAGTATTTATAAGAAAGCCCTGGAAATATGGACCTGTTTTATGCTAAAGAGCTGAGCTTGCTACTCCTACCGTTCCCTGTGACCTCCTAAATAAGGCACGGGTTGCACTGCACCAACAAATAAAGGAGTTTCTTAAATCCTAGGGGGAACACGATGCAAAGAAAAGCAAAGCGAAAAGTGTTCAGACATTGTGGAGTTACAGGAAAGTAGATGGATGCTTCAGTTAGAGAAAAATGGGGTCAATTCTGTTTTAATTTTACAGAGCTGAAACTCTGTTTTAACTTAGAAACCCAGCTGTAATCACTTAAGAATGGGCTATTCCTAATAAAAAATAAATAGCCATGGAACTCTGGAGGCCACTGGTGACCAGACCCACACTCTGCAAAGCCATCCATGAGTTGTGATGACATCCCTCATTTGCTCGGGATGTTCTGGGGAAACCTCCCTGTTTCCAGGTTGCCTCCTGTGAACACACATCCACAAAAGCCTAATGAAGCACCGAGGCTTGCTCTTATGAAATCAGTCTGCAGCCAGAGACTTTCTCACTGCGGAGGTTTGCAGCAGAGCAGAGCAAGAAGGAAGCTTCCAGAGCATGGTTAGAAAGTTCCCTGGAGTCAGGTTTGCTGGAGGGTTAGCACAATTAGATTTTGGGAGGACGTGTAGGTACTAGCAAACTTCTCAAGCCACGACTCTGTGCGAGAAGCTCCCGCAGCTTCCTCAGCAACAACGAGCTCAGGGTTCATCTCTGCACTGTAATATCGTCAGTGTGACATTTATCACCTGCTGTCCCCATCCTCCAGGCTATGGAGCTATGCCAGTTCACACCATTCCAGCCTTAAACAGGTTCTCGAGGCTGCAGGACTTCAATAGATTTGGGAAAAAAAAAACCAACAAAAAAACCCGTCTGGATTGACCGGGACTGGAATTTCACACATGCTCATGGCAGAAACCAAAGTTGAATGGAGTTCATCTAATCTCTCTGGAACACCTTAAAATTAGGACTTCAGTTAATGGCATCACCCGAAACCTCTCTGAACTCATAACGGAATCATCAGGGGCACAGAGCAGCAGCTTGCTCTGCCCTAAGAGGGATGGCTGGAATAGGTGGGGTTGAATTGCCCTCTGGGGGAGTTAGTCCCTAAAAAAGGGTGCTACATGGAAGTTATAAACCAGATGTTTAATGTTGGATGACAAAAGCTTGCCAGGATGAATAGCATCCTTCTCCTGAGCCATGGGCACGCACAAAAGACATTCAACAGTGAGCTCAGAGGGAGAGGTCTTTAAATCTCAGTATGGTTTTAACCGAAAAGAGAAGATATTTAAATGGGATATTGCAAAGAAACTCGTGAGGGTGGTGAGGCCCTGGCACAGGTTCCCAGAGCAGCTGTGGCTGCCCCTGGATCCCTGGAAGTGTCCAAGGCCAGGTTGGACGGGGCTTGGAGCACCCTGGGATAGTGGAAGGTGTCCCAGCCCATGGCAGGGGATTGGAATGAGATGATCTTCAATGTCCCTTCCAATTAAACCCCGTCTATGTTTCCATTCTTTCTGTGATTCTGTAGTTAACAAACACTGTCGGCAACTCAATATTTCTCCAAAGCACTGTCAAAGTCCTACCAAGCCACTGGTCAGCCACAAACTGTGAGCTGCCCTCTGAAGGGTGCAGTGATGAAAAACGGCTGCTGTTTTCTCTACAAGGTCTTGTTTGTCCCATCACAGCCATAAACGGTTATATCAGTCTGGTAACAATGCTCCAGTCCTAAAGAAAAATGGGAATTTGCAGACCTCGGGCCAGCAACCCTTTCCTAGAGTGGCCAGAATCAGCTGCTCCAGAGGAAAACTGTTACGTGCACCACACAGGATGTTTGTGGGACTCCATTTCCTTGCAAAAATCCCATCCTGGTCTTCATTAGCCAGATGTCTCCTTAAGCCCAGAAATAAAAGTCCCAAAATACTCTTTTTTATTCACTACAACGATCCTGAATATTTGTAATAACTCTGCAAATATTGCCTGGAAAAAATGCATTGAAAAATACTGTGTTTAAATCGGAAGAGTTTGAGGAAGAAGATTTGGGTTTTTAACCTCTTTTCTCAAGGTTAGAACTTCCTTCAACAAGGAAGGTCAAGGAGCTGACAAACACTTCAGGTTTCTCATCAGCCTCTCTTAAAATAGGGACAGAAACCTCCCAGACACCAACTGGCATCACATCAATGATATTTGTGGGGTGTTCAGGCACCCAGTCATCCCTCCCAGCTTTACCTGTCTAAAAGGGAGGTGTTCAGGCTGTTTCTAGAGTGGATGGAGAAAGATAGGCAACTCCAGACAGTGATTCATCACATCCACTAGAAAGATCCCAATCTCAGGAAGGATGAATCTGCCCTCAGAAGGTGCCCAACTTTCTAAGATGGTTGGCTCAGATAGCTGAGCGTTGCACGGCTAAAATTAAGTGAGGGAATTTGGTCCAGAGGTCTCTTAGGGGAGGTTCTGTCACCCACCAGAGCACCGACACAACTCCTTGTGTGCTTGGAGACAGAAGGAGTGCTCAGATATTCCGAGAAATCCCTGCTTTCAAAACAGGGATGTCCCCAGTCGGTGGAACGCTCCCTCAAGAACGAGTTGAATCTTCCCCATCTCACTTGAAAGGAGATGCCTCAGAAATCTTGAGTCAGCCTTTGGGATCATCATGAGACAAAGTCCCACCCAATAAGCAAGTGGGTTTTTAGTTTTGTGAGGGTTTTTTTGACTGGAACATTCAGTCCAGTTCTCGGAATATTTTAAAGGCATTTCCCCTTGCTCTGTCCTCGGGCTCCTGCAGAGTTATGCTGTGCCTGCTCCTAGGCAAGGTTTCTACCCATGCAGCACTGGAAGACTCACAGACAACTATTCCAAGGTCTTTCCTTCAGAAAATCAAGGTCTTGCCTTCAGAACGCTTCGTGACCATTTCCCAGGCCTATGGAAAGCACTTGGAAAAGCACCTGGTGACCTCAAGGCAACCTGGGAGCATTGCTCATCCCACAACCACACCACGCTGGCTGAAGAGCGTTTTATGTGCCTGACTTCGTATCTCCACATGTTTAAATCTCTTCAGGGCTCGGGAGCTGGCTGTGAGAAACAGGAATATTAATATTCTGTCAGTGCCCAGAAGGTCTCTGACTATGAGGCAAGCAAAGCTGGTGTGGTGTCTGCAGATCATCTGCCCTTGCTGGCTGATCCTGGCCACCAAGACCTCAAGGACCTCAAGTTCTCTGCCAAAACAGTGCAGTGGAGTCAATCTCAGCAAATGCTTTCTGGCAAACCGAAGATGAACTGAAATAACTGTAATTTGAAATGGAGAAATGGCAAAATTGTGGTTTATGTAAAGCAGAGGGGTTTGATTTTTATTTTTCGGGATGGCTTTCCAAGGCTACTGAGGTTAGAGGCACAGGCCCAAGTTACTGGGAGTCAAACCAGGGTGTGAGCCATGTGAACACCCATGTGAACGTTCTTACCCCCTGGTAAATATGAACCATCTCGTGTTTATTGCAGGGAAAGAGCATTCACACGGGCAGTTACCACAGAAAAACTGGCATCTGACGAGTTCACACCCTAACTTACCTCGTGGTAATTTGTTCAGGTGCCCATCCCCTAAGGTGCCATTCCCAAAGTGAAGTTGGAGGACGCAATGTCCCCTTTATACTCAGAGTCAGCAACTCCGTGGTTATGGCACCTACCCATGGGATGGGAAAATGAGCCTTACGAGTTTCCTCCGCTCCATTCGGAGCAGGGTTTTGAACCCAAGTTTCCCAAATCTCAGCAGCACGCCCTCGCCAACGGATGATGCTGTTCCCCAGAACTACCGAATCAATTATTCACATCGACTGAGGCTTGGCCAAGGCTGGGGATTCAGCCAGGAACCTGTGGAGCTCGGAGCTCTCAGCACCCATCACCGCTCGGAGCTGGGTGCAGATCAGGATACGCGGCGCATGGACGGATTTAGTGAGTTCTGAGGGATACGCACCAAAGTTCTGCAATTCTGCCTTTGCATGCCCCAAAACCCCATCCAGCTCCAAGCCAAGTTTTGCTGCGCGTTGTCAGATATGTACAAGCCTTAACCGGGCTCCTTCTCTGCCCTGCACTGGGATAGGGGAGATGGGGCTGAGATATGCCTGTAATTTCCATACATTATTGCTCTATGTCCCTGATAGCATGGATAATAACGTGCTGTGTATCAGCCCAGCACAGGAAGGACTCTCCCTGCTCCCAGGCTTCATCTCAACCCGTGCGACCCAGCCCGGTGCCCCAGCACAGAAAATGAACAGAACTGCCCCTGTTTTAAGGAGAAACACAAAGCAAACACAGCGCTTTCCTGGCCCAGAATCAAAGGGTGAAGCAACTGCAGGGATCAAGACCTAAAGGAGCTTGGAGTCTTAAGACATGAGACAAAGGAATTGCTCCAAAGCAGCACTTTTCTGGCCCACAATCAAGGTATGAAGCAACTTGTAGGTTCCTGAAGGATCTCAGAGTCCAAGACACAAGAAAAGTAGGTTGTCCCAAAGTTTGTTACAGTTGAAGGAAGATTTTCTTTGCGTTCCAGCTATTTTTGGAGCAGAAGCCAAAGCTAAGAAGAGGGATATGTGATCTACCTATCTATGCATATACATATAGATATATATGTATTCTATAGGTATTCTATAGGTATTCTATAGGTATTATGTATGTATTTAACCACCTTCCTTCATAATAAATACTTCTTGTCTCCAAAGAATCCTCACAGAAGGTGTTCACTGGGCTTTTCTAGGACACATCACCGGGAGCTGCCAGCACCAATCCACCAGGGAAGTGGGTGACTCGCAGCTGTGGCCGGGAACCACAGACCTCCGAAGCACTGCAGTCCTTCCTCCTCCTTAAACCTGGTGAGGAGGTTCCTTCACTTCATCCCTTCCCCAGCCGTACAAAGCGATGAGGAGATTCATGGCATGGCCCACAAATCACATCTCAGAATGAGAAGGAAGGGGGAAGAAACCCTCTGATGGTCAAAGGGCTGGAGCAACGGTGCTACAAAGGCTGAGAGAGCTGGGATTGTTCAGCCTGGAGAACTGGGAAGACCTCACTGCGGCCTTACAGTAATTAAAGGGAGCTTATAAAAAAGGACAGAGAGGGATTTTACACATGGGCAGATAGGGATAAGACAAGGGAAACAGTTTTAACTAAATGAGGAGAGATTCAAATGAGATGTTAAGAGGAAGTTCTTTACTCAGAGGGTGGCGAAGCACCGGATCAGCTTGCGGATGCCCCATCCCTGGAAGTGTCCGAGGCTGGGCTGGATGGGGCCCTGCAGAACCTGAAGCAGTGAATGACATCCCTGCCTATCACAGGGGGCTGGAACTGGGTGACCTCAGAGGTCCCCTCCAACCCAAACCATTCCGTGCTCTATAATTCTGTGAAACAGGAGATGAGTTGAAGAGAACAAACGCAGAACAAGGAGTTACTCTGTGGGCACTGAAACTGGTGAGCACTGGCTCTTCTGTCTGGGTTTGGGATGTCCAGGGAGCATGGATGCACACACACGGTGCTGACATTTAACCACCCATTTTTGTGAGATNCCTGGGTTTAGGATGTCCAGGGAGCACGGATGCACACACACGCTGCTCACGCCCTTCAGCCCCCAGGAGGACACTGCCCACGTTTAACCACCCATTTTTGTGAGATTTGTGGATATCTCATTTTTCACAACCTCTGCCAAAGGAAGCTCATTGGGCCGAAAGGTTTAAATGCCATTACGGGGACAAACAGGCAGCAGGATTGCTTAAGCCTTGGATCATGTAGAAACTAGTTCTGAGAGATGGATTAGAGCAGCAGTGGAGCTGAGAGCCCTTCCACGAGCCCCTCCTTGCCCCTGGCCTGGGTCTCCCTCTGGGACCTGAAGGACATCAGTCCCTTTGCACAATCCATTACAGGTCTGCATAGAAACACTTTGGAAAGGCCTGAGTTTCAAAGAAAAAGGTCAACGTGGCTGAAAATTACACAAATTACACCTGAGGTGTCTCCATCTATTCTTTCCTAAGATTAATAATAAAGTCTAGCTTAGCACAATAGTGCCCAAGGCTAAGTTCATGCCTAACTTAGCACCCAGACAGTTTTAATAGCAAAACCTATGCAGAGACCTGTAGTCAGTTTAGAGTTCACATCACTTCCCTCACTCTTCCATTATACTGATGCCACTGTATTCTTCTGGCATCAAACAAAACCCCAGGCACCTTTCCTGACATCTCTAAGATCAAGGAAATTTAAGATAAACCCAACTCTTCCTCATTCACAGTAACAGAAACAGTCTGGGAATTCGAGGACCAGACACCACAAGCGAGTGAATAAATTTGTACAGATCTTATCAGCAAGGTCAGCAGAACCACGAAAACGTGAAGCTCGGAAGACAACAGGAGCTGGTGAGTCCTGCTGCAGGGATTTCAGAATCAGAATCATGATTGGCTTTGAGGGTGGTCTCTGTCAAGGTGCCTCCACCTGGCAGCTCACGATGGTTACAAAAAATCAGTCCAAATGACTAAATCTGTGACAAATTATGCTCCTCCAAGAGCACTTTTCTTGAGTCAGCTTTTGCGTTGAAACACCACGGAACCCAAAAAGCTGGGACTTTTGCAGAAATACAAATTCCTTGGGAATTTGTCCATGGGAACTGAGGGCAGGATGAGCTGAAAGATGTGGGCACGATGGAATTAAATCATCTGACCTAACCTTGTTCGTGCAGGAGCCAGGCTCCCAACTGGTCATCTTGGTTCTGCTGATCCCCGACAGAGAGAGATTCTTTCCTCCCGAGACTGACATCGACAGGGCTGGTGAGTCAGGGCCAGGAAGTGCCAGCCCTCACTCACGGACTGCAAAGGGAGCTTGCAGGGCTCCGCCAGGTGGGATGTGCAGCTCTGAGGTGGAGGGGGATGGACCCAGCCCAGCAGGGCTGCCGTGCCTCAGCACTGAGCGCGTACGGCTCTGCGACAGAGAGAGCAACCTTGCGCTCCTCACTCGTGCTCTCTGCCGCGCTGACTCACGCGTGTCCACATGCCCTGGCTGCTGTCCTCACACAAAAATTGGGTTGTTTTTTTTTTAAACACTGAGTCAAAGGCAACTCCGGCCCAGCTTCTCCTCCTGGCTCTGCTCAGTGACCCCACACTGCCCCTCGGAATGGGATGTGGACAGCTGCCTCTGCCAGAGCCTGTAGGAAACTCTCGTTTTCCAGCTTTCCGATTCTCCTCTGTCCAGGTGCCCAAGCTGTTTGTTTAGGCTTGTGAAGGGCAGAGAAGAAATGCGGCCCGAGGTCTCATGTTCCCAGGATGTATTTTAGCTGCTGAATTACCTTTTCCCCCTGGTTAATCACAAAGTCTGCAGTTCATTAGATACTCAAGTTTTTGCACACTGCCCTGCCCTTCCAGTGCCAGAGCTTGCCAAAACTGGTCTCTTGCATGCAAGAATCCAAAAAGAGCCTGGCTTCCCCTATTTCTGGAGCCTGTCTGCAGGACAGAATTCCTCAATTTATTCTGACTCCCAGTGTCAGGGGCAGCAGGAGCCACCACCACTCTCACTGCTGCTGGCAGACACCACCAAGGTATCCGTGGCTCTAAATTTAGGCCAGTTTATGCAAACCCTGAACGAGTTTCTCTGTTAGAATTTGGAGACTCTTCTGGTCAACAGGACAAGTGCAATTTCAGTGGAGCTGCTCTGAAGCTGCGCTGGGAACACCCTGCCTCGTGTTAAACTGGGCTTGACCCTTTCATTCACCAGGAGACCGAGACTACGAACTGAGTCAGCAGCACAGATGGACTCAATGCTCCTTCGGATCACAGACTTCCCAAATGCCTGTGGGCAACTTACACCGAGGGTTTCAGTGGCCACCGAATTAGCATTTCCCTGTCTGATCCCCAATCTGCTGCTAATGTGCCTTATCTCTTCTCTTTCAACTCGGCTGTTTGCCCCATCTGTCTGGGCCGTGTACTCTCCCGGGCAAAACCCAGTTCCCACTGTGCCCTCAGTCTTCTGTTGCAAGTGACTTTGAGGTTTTGCAACCAATCCTCTAATATCCATGACCCATCCTGCTAGGAAAAAGCAGTGATCCAGTAAGCTCCTTCCTGCTCCAGATGATATTCCTGTTAGCAGTGACTCAGTGTTAACTACTGCTTATACCCAGGACTTCTTCACCATTCTGATTTAGGCAGATTTAATCCGGCCTGGAGCGCACGAGGATGGATGAGGTGATTTCTGGATTTACTGGTGATGGAAGATGTTACATCTATTTTTGCAAGCCCACAGTGGGGTGGATCTCAGTTAACCCGAGGTGCCCAAGGGTTAGGACAGCTAAATCTGTGCTGCTTAAAGTCTGCTCTCTCTGCAGCGTGTGAGAGGAAATAAGCACTTCAAAAAAATGCAACAGAGCTAACCCACTATTCCTCACACTCAGAGCGAGCTGAGGGTATTCACAGACCACCAGTGACAAGGGGCAGCTCAGTAAAATCAGCTAATTGATCACGTTGCAGCAATGCCATCAGTAAATCTGAGGCATCAAGCACAAACCAGGTGCCTAAGCAGCCCTGCGCTTCCCTCCTGTCCTTCCCCACTCAGCCTCTTGTTCTGCTGAGCACTCCCAGCAGCAAATCGTTCCAGAGGCTGACCCAACCACAGCCCTGCCAGTGCTGCAGCAGAGCAGCTCTCAGGGCCTGGAGATCAGGCCCCCAGTTCCTTTCTCTATAGATTTCAAAAATCAGCACCCTTTGTTCCAGCCAGCCGGGGAAGGGGATAGGCTGGGCTGAGCTTCCCTGAATCCTTCGTTGTAGGAAAATAATGGAATATATCAGAAGGTTGGATGTGGCTCTGAACCACCTGGGAGAGTGGAAGGTGTCCCTGCCCATGGCACGGGGTAGAACTGGATGGGCTCTGAAGTCCCTTCCAGCCCAAGCCATTCTGGAATTCAGTGGTTGTGTGATCCACAGGAGGACAGTGTCCTCAGAGCCTTCAGGATGGCTCTTCACCACCATCCCAAATCCAGGGAGCAGTGTGGTACCCAGCTCTCCTGGTCTGGATCACTAAGGCATCTTATTCCACATCAAATTCACCTCCGTAGCTGTCCCCAGAACATGCAAGAAGTTGAAATTTCCCAAGAATTCCCTTCAAACGCCCTTCTGAGATATGGGATTTTTGCTCAGTTCCTCTGCGCCTGTGGAAAGCAACACCAGGACTTCAAGTGAAGGGGATTTTAAAGGTAGTTTGGTCACTAAAGATTCACACTGAAGGGTCCTCCTATGGAAATATCCTCTTTCAGCACTCCACATGTCTGTGTAGGTCCTAAAATGCCCAGGAGTGGCATAAAATGCTCAGGAGTGCATTCAAAGCCAAAACTGACCTGTCTAAAGGGAGATATCTTCGTCCCCGTCATCCAGGATCCCCTTCCAGGCAATGGCTGGGAAACTGGCGCAGCTGGGATGGGATTCGTCTCGTCCCAAAGTAAATGCCTGACAGATGTCTGGTGAGCTGCATCTCGTCTCTCTGCACTGACTCTAAAGGAGCCTTGGTTAGAGACTGCAAAATATTCGGGACGATTTGAGAAACCAACCACGGATCTCCCAAAAAACAGCATTAACCAGATTTTTGGGTCTCTGGAGGAGCCGTGGGTCACCCAGCAAATTCTGCAAACCTTATCTGATGCCCAGGGGTATCTCCCTGACACTCGCTGGGTTTTGGATGGAGTCCTACCTGTCCAGACTCTCCCATTCCTTCCCAGCTACTGCAGGCTCGGGAAAAAAAATGGGAATTCTCCCTTAAGTGTGTCCCTCGGGCTGCCTAGGATTTAGGGTTGTTTTCTGTCATGCCACACAACACTGTCTAGCAACAGGCTCCATTGTTCTTGTGGAGGCAGAGGGACAAACTGAATGGAAGGCTTGGCAACCGTTCAAGGAGTTCCATTCCCGCCTTCCCAGCCCGCGGGAAATATCTCTATTAGACGAGGTGCACCCCTTTGGAAGCACGGGGAGCTCCTGCTCTGCCCGCCGCAGTCTGGATTCATCTCACAGGCTCAGCTGCAGCCGGGATGGGCTCTGCCTTTCCTCCCTGCCCCATCCCACAGCGGGAATTCTGCTGGATAATGGCGATTTCCCTGGAAAGCTGGGTGTGCGTAACTCTGGCCGCAAAACCGCGTCCTCCAGCAGAGATGTGGAGGAAATACAAACCTGGAAAGTGAAACTAAGAGGCATGGACTGGGAAAAGGGAATAGGGTTTGATTTCAGAGAACTGAAAGCAAAACGAAGTCAGAGGAATTCTTGAAATGCAGAAACATCCGTGACTGCGTCCCTCCACCAAGATAACTCCCAGGACAGGGCCACAGGGAAACCGCTTCAAATCTCTCTTTAGGAAGTTTTGAGATAAAGTTCTGTCACAATCTTGACTTGTGGGCGTGGTTGGGGGATGGTGGGAGGCTCTGGCTCTGTCTAAGAGCACGAGGAAGATGCATTTGTTCTCTGGAGTGTCCTGGATTAAAGGCAGGAGTAAATATGTCACAGAGGAAGCTGCAAAACCCTCAAACTGCTGGGGCTTTCAGCAGCTGGGCTGAGACAGGACAAAATATGAATTTCCTGAGGAGAGGGGTGGTCTAGAGGTTTTCAGTACCAGCCTGGATGCCATGAATGTTCCTGCACCCATTTCAATACACCAGCAAGCACAAGAGAGATTATAAAATACAGGAAAATGACGGACAACAAGTCCAAGACTTGATTTGAGCCGTGTGAAATTATGCCTGGCAACAGGAATTACGGATTTTGACAGCTAGGAAACAGGCAAATGTGCAAACTCTCAAAGGGGATCCATTGTGCTGGGGATAATCTGACTAAACTTGGATGGCACTGGTGGAGATTGCTCTGAGCTGGTCTCCCCAGCTCCTCCACTGGCACGGAGGATTTTGCCAGTCGAACACCTGAGACACGAATTGCCCCAGGAGAAAGTGCCCACTTCTCCTCAGAGAAAGGAGCCAAGAGCCCCTGAGTTGATGGAGACATGGAAACAGCAGACATGTGATGGGTGAAGTGAATTCCACCCCGAGACTTTGCTCAGCTGCCTGCAGATGGACATGGAGTGATGCTGAGGTGCTCTGGGGTTCTCCTGACTGGTCTCCAGCTGCTGCCAAGAAAGGAGCAGGTCACCAGTGGGTTGGGTACAACCCCTGCCAGGCCTCTGAGCACGACCAGGATGTCACCAAGCATCTCACCCAGCAGCAGAACCTGTGCATGGGCTCCTCATGGGAATCTGGCCACCTCCATTTGTGGGCTAGACGCCATTCCAGGGAGGCAAGTTTAAACTAGGAACACTGGGAATGGTGCCTGGCAACCAGGAAAGCTCCCAGACCTGTGATGAACACGAGGCCAGGCTGGAAATGCGAGGGTCTGCCATGCCCTGAGCTCGAGGAACACCTGAGGCACTCTCTGAGCCTTCTCCGGCACACTCTGAGCCTACAGAACCCCACGGGAGAGGAGAAAGGACCATCCCAGACACCTGGAATCCCTTGCGAGGCCGGCGATGGGAGAAGGCAACCAGCCACGTGCTCTGACGTGACCTTGTTGGTGAAGCCCGAGAGTGCAAAGGTGCAACAGGAGAAAAGCATTTCACACCCAGAGCATGAAGGAATCTCCACCTTGGGAAAGAGCAGCAGCATGCCCGCTGATAATAACCACTGGATCCATACAAGCACGGCTGCCTGCTTTAACACCAGGACAGAAATCGTGAGGAGGAGGAGGAGAAGGAGACCAAAAGCACCTTGAGCTCCTTTGATGGCCCGGTCCCTACAAATGCAAAGCTCCCTCTGGGCAGCAGCAACACCCAGATGGGAAGGGGGCTGTGAATATGCAGGTGACAAACCGGGAAGAGGGACAAACAACACCTTTGTGATGCAGAACGCTCTGCCCCGGCTCCCAGGCCTCTTTTGAAAGCCGTGCCCTATGTTAGGAGTTCAGAGCAAGGGAGTTAATGCATCAGTTCTCCTTCCCTCCCCATGTTTTGTGCGAGTTCCAGTAGAATTCGGAGTGAACTTACGAACTGATGGGATTTTTACAGGTTGTGCTAAGACGGACTTAAACCAAATCCTTCCACTTTTAAAGGGAAAAAAGGGGGAAAGAGCATCGTGAGTGGCACGGGATCGATGGAAACAGTTGGCATGGACGCTTCCAGGAGTGGCTTTTCTGCAAGCCCAACCCGAGGCCTGATCCAGCCGAGCCCTGATGGATACCCCATGGGAAGGCTCCCACCTGGATATTCCCCCTCTTTCAGTATCAAACCCCACTGAGCTGCCTTGGCTCCGGGCTTTGTGTCTGGGCAGTGCCAGCAGAGATGGCTTCAGACAGACCTTTTGGGCTGGGGACACTCCTGCTGCAGAGCCCTGGGGCTGGGCCCACTCCAGCCTTGGCTGAGCACGCGGACAAGACCTGTGTGCTCTGGCCAGAGCTTCCCCCCTGCCTTTTCCCCTTCTTTTCCCCCATATTCCAGTGGGTTTGGTTGCAATGCCACCCAAGTGCCAGCCAGCACCGGACCGGGCAGGAACCACCAAGCTCCGCATCACCACCAGTCCGTGGGTGCCTGTTTGGAACCTTCTCCTTCCCAGCCAGGACCTCCAGGCCTCCCTCACATGCTCCTCCCCGCCTCTTTCCAGCCACGCTCTTCATCCCTGCGGGGTTTTCTTGGGGAACCAGGGCACGGGCACGAGCCCAGTCCTGCTCTGACGGGAATTTCACCGCGGGTGTCAGTGGGACCGGTCCGTGCTGGGGACGAGGCCGTCACACCCAGCTCAGCTGTGCAGCCCCAAAGGGGCATCCTGGCCCCGTGCCCGCAGGATTCCCCCTGCAACACCCTCGTGCAAGGCCTGCTAAGCGCTGTCACTAAACCCAAGGAAGCCTCTGAAACAAGGCTGGGCACATTGAACCATGCACTCAGGGAACGCTGGGCAGGGGCAAACCCGAGCGTCAACCCCGGCTCATCCCGCCGGGATTTTCCTGCACTCCCAAGCGTGCGAGGGAAAAATATCCTCTCCTCGCGAGGTCGAACGCGGAATAATCTCCCTCCCCTGCTGCTCTGCACCAGCGGTGCAGGAGTTGGTGCAGGGACTGGAGAAGCAGCAGCTTTGCTGCAGGGCTGGAGCCGAGCTGGAAGGAAGCGGGACGCGGGCAGGAAAGGGATCCCGCGGGTTTGGGATGGAGGCGCCGGTGACTCAGCCTGGTGCACTCAGCAATCCCTGACTTTCTTTTCTAGGAGACACTGCAGTAAAAATCAAAGCTCCTCCAGCCTGAACCTTTTAGGAGGAATGGTAAAAATGCATTTTTTGGCCAACAGGAAGCAATGCAGTTCCCATCCCTCACTTCCAGATGCTCTGGTTGAAGATGTCCCTGCTCGCTGCAGGACTAGACAACCTTGAAAAGGTTCCTTCCAACCCAAACTATTCCAAGAGCTCAGAACTTTTCCAGTGAGAATTCTGAGAGGTGTTCAAATGCTTGCAAAGGGCAGGTTTCACCTCCAGGGTTACCTGGAAACAGCTGGGGCGCAAAATTATCCGCTTTTCCTCATTTTAGTTAGGAAAGGCTTTTTATTGAATGCAACTCCTTCAGCCAACGCTTTGAATTTCAAGTTGCTGCTTTTCAGGTTAATTTCTCTAATAAACTCCTCTTAAAATGGAAATTAAAAATCAGTTAATACGTAGCAGAACAGCACAATTTAGTAAAATGAGTCTGAAATCTGAGTCGATGAGGGATTTGGGATTTTCTTTAGCACACACCGGCCTCTCTGGGAAAGTCCCAGCCCTCCCGGTGTTTCAAACAGGGACTTCTTGCTAAGACCTTGCAAAATTTTCAGTTCCTGCTGAGAAAAAACCTCCTGGTGTGATCTCGGTCCAGTCATTTAATCTCTCCTCCACCACTGGGCTATGCCAGGAGCAGCACAAACACCGTCAAAGTTTGCTCCTTCAGTCCCACCAAAAAGATGGAGGTGGGAAATGATTTCCCTTCCCCTTTGCACTCAACATCCTCTGCACGGAGTGGGGTTTTCACCACTCAGATCTACACAGACAGATCCCTTTGCCCCTTTTCCCTCTACTCCACTGCTGTTTGGGTGCTGACCACCCATCCCACATCCAGAAAATCCAAACTGGGGGGCGAGCTGGTATCTGACAGCAGCCTAAACCATCATTCCATGATTATTCTCCGCCTGGAAAAACAGGGCTGTGCCGTAGGTAACACAGGTACAGGTCCATAAATGCGATTCCAAGGACTGGGACAAGGGTGGGGGAGGAATGGGTGGACGCAGAGGGGTTGCACTGCTGCACGGATGGATTTTAACCTCACGCCCCAACCCGCTGCAGGAAGGGAGGAGATGGAGATGAATTCCAGCACCTCAGCCCGGCCAATCGCGCAGTGGAGTGGGGAGATGCAATTCATATTTCCAAGCTCTAGAGATTGCTTGGGAGCCCTGGTGCCAGCGCACGCCGGGCCCAGGCTGTCCCTCAGGCGACCTCTCCAGGGCTCTGCCCCACTCCCGGCTGACGAGGGATGATCATCCCTCGCTCTCTGCCACTCCAGGCGTTGCTTTGCCGAGAGCGCGGCTGCCAGGGCTCGGGGTGGCTCTGCAGGGTTTGCAGCAGACCAGGATTGGGTTTCTCACGGGATGCAGAGCCTGGCCTGGCTTTCAGTCGCTTTAAAATGGGGGCTGTTCCACCCACGTTGAAGGGAACAGACCCCAGGAGAGACCAGGGAGCACAAGCCAGGAGTTCATCCCCGCTGTGGTGATGCCACGGAACAGGGACAGGCTCGGGTGTTGCACCTGAGCATTGCGGGAGTGACGGTGCTGGCAGGGCTCCCTCCAACTTAAATCCCCTGACCTGCAAAAAATACGGATGGAGAGAGCTCTTAGATCCCTTTTCCCAGCTCTCACGGAAAGGGGATCCCGCGGGACACCGCAGCTTTGCCAGCTCCATCCTCCAAGGAGGAGGAAATCGATGGAGCTGCTGTGGCCAGGGCTGGGGAACAGGAGCAAAGCCAGGCCACGGGCAGGGCGATGGCCCCACACACAGCCCCACATCCTCTTCCGAAGGCCCGGAGGCTCCAGGGACACTGCTCACTCTGATATCAGTGATTACTGCTCCCCTCCTTGCCCAGGTTTCCACGGGGCTGCTCCCACCCCACCCCGCTCTGGGTGTGACACTCGAGCTGCGAGAGCAGCGCAGGGGACGCGAGGCCCTCCAGGACAGAGGGAGGGACTGACACTGCTGCCCAGAGCGATGCCACCGCACCAAATCCCAGCCAGAGCCCGCTGTGCCATTAGAACTCCTCTTCCCATCCCTCTCCAGGCACGGAATTTAATCACACACATCCCAAAGCTGCCTCGCACCCAGGAAAATGATGCCACTTGAGTTTCTCCCACAGCAGAGGGGTCTCCTTGTACCTCCAATTCGGCCCAGAGAGCCTCTCCTGGGATCATCTCCCTCAGGAGCAGCATCCTGGGCTGCAGGAGGTTAAGGTTCACAGCACAGAAGCCCTGTGCTAATTTTTATTGCTGTTTTATTTCCCTCCTGCATCCAACCCTTCTCCCTTCCGAACCGTTTCTGCCCACTGGCTGCGTTCAGACCAAGCCAGGCCACTTAGCACCCATTTAAAAATAAAATAAATACAATTAAATGCTTTTTTATCCCCCCCACTCCGTGTGGAGTCGGTCGAGGCAGTGCAAGTCAGCTGGGAAAAGTTTAAATTCTGTTCGTGCTGCTCCCGTGACTCCACACGGACCCCAGACTCCCCCCGGACAGGGAACAGGTTACATTTAATCCTCCCTTAGCCACGAATTCTGCTTCGGAATTCCCTCAACCTTCCTTCGCTCATTCCAATCTCTCTTTTCTTATTTTTTTTTTTTCAAACGAACCAAAAAATGAACAGCGCCAACATTTAAAAAAGCAGCAAAACCCAAAAAACCACCTGATTTTCGCTGTTAATCTGGCCCCCCGGGTGCGGAGGAGCCTGTTGCTGCTCCCGGGAGCTGCTCTGGGTTGAGCAGCACCGGAGAAGGTCCCGTGGGGTTCCTGGGACACCACAAATCCCACCAGCACATCCCTAAAACTCGGCTCATCAATCCCAGGGGAACCAGCCCTTCTTCTCTGATTGTTTTTAAACCGTTCTTTCCAAAGGCTCTTTTATCCCGGCCTGAACAAGAGTTATTTCTGGTTTGAAGGGGCTCACGGAGCCTCCCCCCAGCACCATCACGGACGGAGCGTGGGATTGGTGGCATCCGAGGGATGTGTGCTCCATGCTCCAAGGGATCTTTCCCCTTTTTCCTCCAAGGAACTTTTCCCAAAGCTCCCAGGAACCTGGGAATCTGCGTGGTCTGATCCCAACAGGTGCCCCAGTGGGAGCAGCGATTTAAGCAGCTCCGCCAAAAAAGAGGCTGTGAGAGGCAGACAGAACCTACAGCACCGCTTGACCCCCCCGACAAATTCACATTTCCCCTCATTTTGGGACGATGATAAACCAAAAACCCACAGGAAAATGTAATTTCTCAGTCCCTGCTCTCGCACCGATCTTCTCCGAGTGTAAATACCCACAGCCCCGCGTGGCTTTAGGATGAGCTGGTGCTTTAATGAGAAACGATTAGCGGGGAGGGGGCACGGGCCGGGGGTGGGAAATGACAGATTTTCTGCTGTAAACACCCAAATCGCCGTGAGCTGATAGAGGGGAGCCTTTAAACAGAGACGGTTTAGGATGGGATGTTTGCTGCTTGCATGACCAGACTTAAAAATTCCCCGGTCCTCTCTTCCAAAAAAAAAAAAAAGAAAAACAACAACAACAAAACAAAAGAAGGCACAGAGCAACATTAAAACCAAATCGAATAAAGCAGCACGGTCGATTCGCTAAATTCGGGAGCAGCTGGGCCGGCCTAGGAGGGAAGGAACTTCCCTCCCGTTTTTGGGATGAGCATCCCGGGGACCCCCGTGCCCCACATGGCCGGGGCCGCTCCCCATCTCCGGCCGCGGGGCTGCCCGCGGGTTTATCTCTCGCTCGGGGATAAATAAAGAGGGAAAGGCTGAGGATAAATAAAGAGGGAAAGGGGCGGGAGGGCGAGGGGGAATTGAGGCGGCCAACGCGACAGCTCCCGGCCTCTCCCGCGACTCCCCCACCCCAGCCGAGCCCTCCTTTGCATTTCCATGGCCTAAGGGGGTTTCTCCTTGCGAAAGAAACGCCTGAACCCGCTGCTCGGCACCGGCCAGCGCAGGCACGGAGCCAGCCCCGGACCCCAAAGTGCCGCCGCTCCCCACCCCCCCGCACACACCTGATGCCCCGGCTCGGACAGAGACCTCCCAGAGACCTCCCAGAGAC
>WEIT01033454.1:204144-239755 GCA_013389985.1 Dryoscopus gambensis
AAAGGAAAAAAAAAGGCAAAAAAAAAAAACCTGTGGAAGTTTTTTTTTTTTCCCTTTAAAAAAATGATTATTTTCTCAATTTTCTCCTTCTTGCCATTCTGTCCTCTTCTCCAAGCCCCTTTTCCTCAGGTCGGGATGCATTTGAAGCAACTTTCTAGCAACTTTCGGCTGGTTCCCTTTTGGGGGGCTTTTTTCCTGCTTTTTTCATGGGAAAAAAGAGGATTTCCAGGCGGCCTCGCAGGCAGCCCCCGGGCGCGCTCCCCCCTGCCCCACCAGTCCAAGCAGCCGCGGATCCGAGAGCTCCCCTGAAGACATCTGCCAAAAACCCAACTTCTTCCATGCAAATCTGCGAAGGGCTCCTCCAGCTCATCCCAATTTCCAGGAATCCCGGCCCCGGACTTTGGGAAGGCGCTGCTGCGAACGGCTTCATCCACCAGATCCACCCCACAGGGCACCAGTAACTGAGCTCTTTTTTTAATTTCTCTCTCCACACATTGTCGCAATTTCTCCCTTTTCAGTGCCGGTGGTGGGGGGTGGTTTCTGCTGTCCCCAAAATTCTTTTTCCCCTTCTTTTCCATGGGGTGGAAAGGAGAAAAAAAAAAAAGAGGGGGGTGGGAAATCATGATTAATATTATTATAAAGATGTAGCTCCTCGGTTGCTGGTCCGTGGTGGGATTTGCTGCTCCTCTGGAGCATATTGGTTGGAGCTGGCTGGGTCTGGGAGCAAGTGTCACCCACGGCTGACAGGCGGCCCCCTGCCCCCGGCTCATTTGAAAGGGGGCTGGAGAGGCGAAAAGAGGGGATGGAGGCACTGCATGAGCGGGGAGATATTTTCTCCCCTGGAATAACAACCGCGATCCTCTTTTCCATGTTGTTTTTTTCTTTATTTTTTTGTTTTTGGTTGTAGCTGCTTGCTGCCTGGTTATTTGTTGGTTTTGTTTGTTTTATTTTGGGGGGTTTTTTTGTTTTTTTGGTTTTTGTTTTTTTTTTGCTGGGTTTTCTCACCGTTTTTATTTATTATTTTTTTTTTTTAAGATTCAGCGCGCGCTGGAGGAGATTTTATTTCTTTCCCTGACTCGCTTTTATTGCCATCCGCGAATCAGAAAATTTCCGCGGCTCGCGGGGAACAAAGAGAGGTACAGTTTTTAATGACTTTTGTCGGGGGAAGCCTCGCAACCCCGCATCAGCTCGAATCAAAACGCGCCCTCATCCTCGCTAGGAGCCGCGTTTCCATTCTCCCTCAGCCGGGGATATTTCTATTTACACACACAGCTCTACACGCGCACATCCAAAGATATGTTTGTGTGGAGCTAGATGGGGAGACGGACTCATTCCAGTGAAATTAGACCAGAAACGCAGTTCATTCGGGGATATTTAAATCACTGGGAGTTTGGCAGGGGGTCGGGCCCCGATGATTTTCCTTTCGGGCTGGATGGCAAGCGATTGCAAATGGGAGCGAGATCCAATCGCCCCGCGGAGCCGAGCCCGAGCTGATCCCAGCGCCTTCCAGAGGGGGAGCGGATGCTCCGCGCGGCTCTCCCAGCAAATCCCCGCCGTGTTGATGCTGCAATTATAGCCCGGGTATTAAATCCGTCCCCCGCTTCCCTCCCCGCCGCCTCCTTCAGCAGCTCCCCCACCCCCCCGGAGCAGCCGAAGGGGCTGGAGGAGGGAGTTTTTATTGCATAAGGTGGCATGAGGAAAAGGAGGAGGGGTGGTGTGTGTGTGTGAAAAATCATCTTAAGGACTTTCCCTGCGTATTAGAGAAAATCCCATCCAATTATAGCATTACCGGGAAGAACCAAACAGTGCCACTTTCAAAGGAGGGGATTTCTCTGCCTTTTCAAGCGGAGCTGCTCACGCTGCCGACGGGAACACCCGCACTCCCCCACTCGCAGCCCGCCCGGGCGCGGGGGTCCCGGCGGAGCGGGGCAGGACACTCATCCCTGCCAGGGGCCGAGCTAATCCCCGCTCCTTTTGTTCCTGGGGCGGGAGGAGAGCTCTCGCCATCCCCCAGAGCCTCTGCCCCTCCCTCCGGGAAGCACCAGGCAACTTTACCTGGAGGTACCAATTCAGCCACTCTCCCTTTTCCTCGCTGCTCTGCAGCTGCCGCTCGGGGAGGATGGAGATAATCCACTTTGTCAGGCGCGCACACACCCGGGACGGGGTGGGTTCCCCCTCCGCTGCTCAGCTCTGACGCCAGCAGCTCTTAATGACGCTGATAAAAAGGTTCTGGGGTGTGGAGTGGTTATTCCCGGCCCCAGGAATGCTCCCGGGGATTGGTTATCTATTAGCGGCGTTACTGCCGAACCTCCGAGGGCCGGATTTTGCGGGCCATCAGAATGGGGGGAAAAAAGCTGCCGCGGGCCTTAGGGATGCAGGACGGCCCGGGGGAGGCGGCACTGCTGCCCAAATCTGCAGGGTTTCCTCCCGAGGGCTGAGTTAGGGCCAGGCTGATCCATCTTTTCCCCAAATACTTGTGCATCACTCAGGCGTTGCGATGGGCAGGACCCGGCCCTCGGCGCAGTGACAGCAGCGTGGCTTCGGCTTCGTCCCTCCTGGATTTGCCCGCCGATATCCGGGCAGTTCCAAGGGAATTTCTGAGGGGAAAAGTTGCCCAGAGAAGCTGAGGCTGCCCCCTGGGAGTGTCCAGGCCCCGGCTGGACAGGGCTTGGAGCAACCTGGGATAGTGGAATGAGGTGATCTTGAAGGTCCCTTCCAACCCCAACCGTTCTGGGAGTCTGTGATTCCACAAAAACCCCGCTGCAAAAGGAGGAGCTGGGAAACTTCAGTTCTCCCACTGGCATGGGGAAAAGGGGATGGCGGGACATGGACTCATCGTCACGGGGCTGGGATGCCTTGTGAAGGCACTGCTGGTTGTGCCCTGCTTACTCACCCTGATGGCCCAGCTGGCATCTTCAGGGGCCACTTGAGCGTGTCGGGAGAGCTGGATTTAGAAACCTGAGCGATTCCCAGAGCGGGCAGCCACCACAGGGAGCAGCTGCGCCCAGCCACGCTCAGAAAAGGCACATCCAGGGTGCTCCCACCCCAGAGAAGCCTGCGGAAGGAGATGAGGGGCCAGGAGGGAGTTCTGGAGGGACCCAGGCTGGTCACACTTCTCAAATACCCCGTGTGTCACTTCTCCTGCTCTCCTTCCCCCCGTGCCCTCCACGGAAGAGGTTTGTCACGGCTGCAGGGTGGGAAGATCAAACCAGAACCAGGGAAGGCTCCTTGTGGGGAAGGTTTTGCTTTAATTTTAGTGGAGGACACCAGTGCGTTTCACCCCTTCCCTCCTTCCCCTCTGAATTCCCACCCGTAAACTCTGATTATTTTCTTGCTCTTCCAAATTTCAGCTGGAATCGGCTCTGGCTGGGCTGTGGTTCATCTTCCCCACCCACAATTTGCTCCCTCTCTGCCCCACCCTCTGCTCTCCAGGGACGGGACAGAGGGGAGAAAGCCACAGCCTGGTTTTCCTGCTGGCCCAGAAGGCCGCGCCGAGGCTCGCTGGGGGCACGGGGAGCCCCAGGAAATCCCCACCAGGCAGCTCCACAACCCTCCCCAAGGCCAGCCCCGGTGTGGAACCCCCAGATATCAAAGCACCACTCGACCTCTTCTATCTTATTTATGTGAAATTATCCAAATTCTGGGATTCTGGGTGCCGGGGTGCTGGAGGCCAGGCCTTGTCACGGGCCTGTCGACCTGTGCCAGGTCGTTCTGCTCCTCCCTTTCACTTTTAACATCCCTGAAGAGTGGGATCCATCCCAGCCATGCCACCCCCGCGTCCAGGAGTCGCAGCAGCACAAGGAGCGACAATTTGGGCAATGTCCGCCCCACCAGGTGCGGGGAACGAGGCAGGAGATGGGCAACATTTGGCTCGTGGGGTGACTCGGCGGCAGAACCGGTGGCCAGGTGGCTTTGTGGTGACAAATTCGTGTCCCCTCACCAGGACAGGCCCGGCTGGTTTGGCTGCGGCTGCTGCCCAGGCGTGGAGGTTGGTCCCGCGCCGGAGATGGAGATTTTTACTGAGAGGATTCCACCTTTGCCTCGTCCCCCTGCCCAACCCTCCGGGCTGAGGGAGCCCTGGGAACCTCATCCCTCTGCGGGCCTGTGGAGGGCTGAGCTCCTCCTGGAGCTGCCTTCCTGCTGTCGGGATCTGCTCTGGACTCCTCTGCAGGGAGCTGGAGCTGGCTGAGATGCCCGCAGGCCGTCGCCCCTTCCCCTGGGCCCTGGAGAGGCACTGATAGCACTGAGCAAATTAGGGGCAAATTTGGGCGCGTTTCTCAGCTCTTCAGGCTTCAAAGGGATGTGCTCAGCTGGGAGGGGGCAGCAGACATGAAAGGGAACGGCAAACATTTGACATGGCCTGAAACACCCCTGGCTGTGGCTGCCATGTGCCCAGGTTATTCCACGCGTCACTGGAATTTTGGCCGCTCCTGGACTCCCATTTAAAAAAAAATTCTGTGTAAATGAACTATCCTCCGATCCCAGGGCTCCTAAGGGAAATGGAGGATGGATAAAAGCATAAAATCCAGTGTTGTAATGTCCCCTAGGAGGGCAGGAGGGGTCGGATCTTTCAGCTGGATGGAGGCAGAGCTGCCCCGGGGTACCCCAGACCTTCGGCAGAGCGGAGCAGATCTGCCACGGGGGGTGATCCCTTCCCCTGGAATCTGAGATGCACACTTCCATTTTTCTGCTATCTCACCTTGGGTGAGAAAAATGTTATTTTGAGGAGGGTTCCTTCATGTTTTGTGCGCCGCCAGTTTTTCCGCGGGCACCGGTCCTGACCTTTTCTGCCATTCCGGGCTCCGACCAACACGTCCTGGCCACCACGGAGCTGCTTTAGGAGGGCAGCAGGTGGCAAGGCAGGGCTTGCACGGGCGGTGGTGGCTCCGCTGCTGCCTTTGTGACGTGGATTTGTCCCCGCTGGGTTCCTCTCCCCGCGGTGGTCACTCCCTTGGGACAGGCCACCTCTCCGGACAGGGCCGGAATGACGGCGAGACTCAAGGAGGTACTTGCGGCTCTCTGCCACCTCCTCCTGCTCCTTCCCTCCATCTCCTGTCCGCCGGCCACCGGGGTGAGGCAGAGCCACCTGCCCTGCCCGAGTGCTGCGGGAGAGGTGGGGCTCTCAGCGGTGTAGCTTTGGCCCACCTAGCGGTGCAGCGGGAGAACAAACCCGGGGAGAGGAGGGGACGGGTGAAAACCTCACCCGGAGCGCGGGGATCGGCAGCACCGGGGCTCTGCTTTGCCTTCCCCGCCCCGGGGGAGCCGGCAGGGACCCAAAGCGGGGCTGTGTCCATGTCCCCGCTGGATACACGGGATTTTCGGGGAGAAGGATTGGAGGGACTTGCCCTGGAAGGATGAACGGTGGGTGCTGCCTCTTCTCTGGCCTCCTCCGTGCACGGCCAGCGCTCCAGGGCTGGTGCCACCAGGCAGCTCTCTCCTTGTCCCCTGCCCATCAGCAGTGGGGACAACATCGCCGTGGCCCTGACCTGCCCGGGGGCAGAGCAGGTTCCCAGGCAAGCAAAACATCTTCTGCTGGCCACTGGAGATGAGGGGGGCTTCACCCAAGGGTCCCCTCACAGGTGACAGCAGAAGGGAACCTGACCGTGGGTGTCCAGTTCTATCAGACGGCGGGAGAGCCAAGAAGCCCAAAAAGTCAGTGCCACGTCTTTGTCCAGATAAACGCTCCCCGTCCTCGTCCCTGCCTCCCAAACCCGCCGAGTTGGTCACTGTCATCCATCACCAGCGTCCAAGGCCAGCTTGGACAGGGCTTGGAGCACCCTGGTGTGGTGGGAGGTGTTCCAGCCCATGGCGGGGGGTGGAACGAGGTCGTTTTTAAGGTTCCTTCCATTCCTTCTGCGATTCTGTGGCTCTGTGATCTTCTCCAGAACTTTCCACAACCTCTTGGGGTCGTGGCAGGGGGAAGCAGTGCTTGGCTGATGGTGAGGGAGACTTCTCCAGGTGGTCTCCACCAGCGAAGTCACTTTGTGGAGATGAGCCTCTGAAAAACGAGTGCTGCGGAGGATAATTCGGGGTCTTCCTTACGGGAGGAGATTTGGGGAAAACCAATTTATTTTGAAGGCAAACCGACCGTTCGAAGGCAAATCTGAGCCCGTGAGGAGCAGTCCTGCTTGTCTGGCACTCTGAGAACTCCAGATTCATGGAGGAAATCACCCGAAATATGAACTGAGGGTCCTGATCAGTGGCAGTTTTCCCTAAGGAAATCCAGCATGAATTGGAACGAGTTGATTTTTAATGTCCCTTCCAACCAAAAATATTCCATGATTTTATGAAGATTCTCTCCAAACTCACACTTGGAGTAAGGACTGGCTTTAAAATCGCAGTTTCTTTACTCTGCTCCATCTGATTTCTCTTTATTTATGTTGAGGGTGGAGATACACACTGGATTAAGGGAAGAAAGCAGAGAGGAAAGCCAAGTGTTTGCGAGACAGAAAGAACAATAAGAGGAACAGTTATTTATTAAATCATGGACGCACTGATGTTGAAATTTTCTAATCCCTTCCTAACACCCAATTCAAATCACTCCCTTTCAAAGGGCTGGCCACACTCCTGCTGCAGGTGCAAACAAAGGAAAAAACAAATTTAAAATTTAAACCAGAATTTGATCCCTTTGTGAACTCGCTCCTAACCCCCCTCTTTGAAACTCAAGTGATAGCATCGCCCGAGATGAATGTTGGGATTCAGCCTCGTGTTTGCAAATCAATATGCATTTTAAGCAGGGATTACTCTGGGCTGCTGACAAGCACCGGACTGAAAAACTGCCCAGACTGGAGCGTCTTCTCTTCAGCCACAGAGCAAGTTAATTAAGATACATTAAAATCACTAATAGGAACGCGGGGTACAATTTGAGAGCATCTACTGCTACCGCCTGATATTGCAGCACTGCCTTGGTCAAGGCCTCCAAACATTTTAAACGTGTTTCAAAACAGCAGAATATCAATTTTTTTATAAGATTTATTATTATTTTTTGGCATTAGGTTTGGTTTAGAACAGCTTTAGTGGGAAATATCACAGCGGCGAAGCTGTGGTGGCACCGTGCCCCCGCGGGATGGGGAGGGGGAGCTGGGAGGGGGCCAGAGCTCTGCCCCGAGGTGGGAAATGGTGGGATAGGAAATCGTGGAAAACGAAATAAATAATGAATAACGGAACATCTCCCATGCACCCCAAAATCCACCGCTGGGGGCTGGCTGGGGGCTGCCTGGTGCTTTGCTGCAGGAGACTCTCACGCCGAGAAGAAAAAAAAAAAACTTCTTGCAAAGCCAGTGGGAAGAAAAGATCTGCCTGCACCCAGGGGAGGAAAAGCCCAGAAAGATTTGGCCGAGACAGTTGAAAAAAACCCACAAAACCCCACCAAGGTGCTAAAACCTCAGGCGGGCGAGGTGTTGACAAGGGAGCCCAGCTGATAAATAAACAGCGAGGAGCTCTCCCTTGCAAAGCCTGAATGACAAAGAGCGAGAACCAGGAGCTGGAGAGTGTCCCGCACCATTTTCATCACAAAAGCTGATGGTGGGGGGCAGGTTTTAACACGGCAGCAAGTCTGACTTACTCTCCCTTTCTCCCTCTTTTTTTTTTCCCCTCCTTTTTTTTTTTTCCCACCCCTCTTCCCCTCCCTGTTATAAACAGAGAGGACAAGAGGTCACATCCCCGGGGTTTAAAGAGCCACTTCTCCCCCTTCCAGGGAGGGTGGATGTTCTTTCAGCCTGTTTACAAATTGGTCAAAGTTATGATGTCTTCATGCGGCTGCCGGGTGGCCACCTGTCCCCGGCGCCCTTCTGGTGCCTTTACTTGGCGTGCAGGAGTGACACCTGCAGATGGGTCCTGGCCCAGCACCCAAACCCGGGGATTAAAGCGGGGTGAAACGCCGCGGGTCGGGTTCTCTGCTCCGGCGTAAGGAGCGGGGGAGGTCGGTGCCTGGATCTGCGGTGGCCACGGGGTGATTTGTGGCCCAGGGCTGAGCTCCCGGGCAGGGACACTGATGGATTCGGTGCTGTTCATTCCTAGGAGGGGATGAATTTAAGCTGAAAGAAGGTTTAGATTCGATATGAGGGAGCAATTTTTGGCTGTGAGGGTGGCGAAGCCCTGGCACAGGGTGCCCAGAGAAGCTGTGGCTGCCCCTGGATCCCTGGCGGTGCCCAAGGCCAGGTTGGACAGGGCTTGGAGTACCCTGGAGGTGTCCCTGCCCGTGTCAGGAGGGTTGAAACCAGATCATCTTTAAGGTCTTTCCCATCCCAAACCATCCCGTGATCCTCTGATCTTACTGAAGGAATTTTGCCATGGAATTCGGAGCATTTGGAAGCAAGAGCCGGGGCTGCATCTCTCTGGTTTGCTCCCAGCCTCGTGTCTACAGCACCAAAATCAAGCCCACATCCTCCCGTCCTTCCCGCTGCTTAAAAAAGCTGTTTCCAAGCCCTGGGCATGAAGCAACGTGGCTTTAGCAGCAAAAAATGCAGTGGGGAACGGTGCTGGTGGTGCTCAGTGCACCTTCCCCCTTCCTCTGGGGGGCTCTCTGAAAAGGGCTGAGCTCCCTTTTCTCCCGGGGGAAAGGAGGCAAACGCACTAATAAGGTTGGTTTTTTTCTTTTTTCCCCTCCCCTACCTGTGCCCTTATTTTCATACAACTTAATCTCCCCGAAACTTTTATCTTCCTGCCAGCGTGGGCCGGGATTGGCCGAGGGGTTCAGGAGTTGGAGGGGAGGAAACGAGCGGATGGAGACGCTCGGCATAATCAGCTAAACCCGAGTTTCCCAAGGAAACCAGGCTCGAAATGCTTCACAAGCCTCGCAGGAGCTGCCTGCAAATCCCAGTCATGAGCCAGAACCCCCAGTGCCAGGCACTGCACGAACATATTCCTGCACACAATCCTGTCCCCGGGCCAGCGCTCGGGAGTTTAAAACAAGGAGTTTAAGGCACGCCGAGGTTGGCAAGCGCCCGCTTTTCAATATGAATGCGGAGCAACTCCCTTAATGTGGGTTGGAGTTGGCTGCAGCCTGCAAGGGAGCAGAGCCGGGCTCTGCTGGAGTTGGTTTTTTTCATGGGAATGGCAAGGAAATCACAGGGCTCGATGAACTTTGCCTCTGAACAGCCCTACTTGGCT
The DNA here is from genome assembly GCA_013389985.1 of Dryoscopus gambensis. Lineage (NCBI taxonomy): Eukaryota > Metazoa > Chordata > Aves > Passeriformes > Malaconotidae > Dryoscopus > Dryoscopus gambensis. The sequence continues at coordinate 213,256 of WEIT01033454.1, forward strand.
TCGGTCCTGCCCAGAAATCCCGTTGGCTCTGTGGAGTAAGGAGGGAGTAAAATCTGCAGGGCTTGGCTCCACTGGCAGCTGTGTATTTTTCTTATTTTAATTTTTTTTTTTTTTTTTTAAGGAAAAACGGGTTATAATCTTTCTCTGCAGGCAGAAAAAGTGCTTGGGTCTTCGCAGGGCACTGGGTCACCCACGTGCCACTGCCCTGCTGGTGTCACACCAGGGCTGAGCTGGGCCAGAGCCTGGAAAGTGCCTTTACTCTGATGCCTTCTCCAGCCACCTAGAAATAGAGACCAGACAGGAGTAAGGGAATCAAGGTAGATATTTATTTGAAAGGTCTTCAAAGGCACACCCTGGGGAGCCAGAGGCTGCTTCCAAAAAGGACCCCGAGATGGACGGCAGGTCACGAGCTCTTCACACTTGTATAGGTTTGGTGCATTTGCATATCAGCATAAATTCACCAATTAAAACTTCAGCTTTCTTCAATTTCCCCACCTCTCTCATGGCCCTGGCTCACACCTTTGGGCCTGGGACAGTCTGGGTGTCCTTGGACAGCGAGCTCAGAGCAGCTTTGTTGTGTCTGTCTGGCCCAGGAGAGCAGCTCACAAGACACAAGAGACTGCAGAGTCACACACTGGGCAATACAGGATTTGAAAAATATAAAAGTTAAAACCTAAGGCATCAACTTACCAAGGCAAGCGTTAATCCTGGAGCTGCAGTGCAACCCACTAAAAAGGTTATTCCTCCTTTTAGGCACTGGTTAAGCTCCTGCAGAACTTCCCAGGAATCGGTGGGCAGGAGGAGCAAGGAGTCCCTCCCTGTGGCAGGGAGGGACTGCACAGTGCTGGGGATATTTGGGTGAGCTCAGGAGTCCTGGCTCTGCTGGGAGGATTTGGCCGATCTTTTCCCAGCCCTGCTTTTCCCCGAAAAAGGAGCGCTGTGCTCCCAGCCCTGAGTTTGGTGGCAGCACTGCCTGAACTGGAGCTTCAGCCAGCTGGTGGGGAAGCCCTGCAGGTGGTTCATGGATGGAGTTCTTCTCTGTGAGATGCTTCCCCATCCTCTCCTCATCCTCTCCTCACCTTCTGTCCCCCTCCCGGGAGCTGAGAAGTTGCACAAATCTGACCCTGTAGATTTGGAGGACATCGGGAAATTTGCACTCCAAGACATCAGGAATCGGCTCTTGCTGCCTCTGCTTCCTTCTCCCAGAACTCGTAAGATTCTAAGGAATCAAATATACCTGGAGTCACAAGTTACTTTCCAGCTTCTGAACTTTTAAAAATAGGTGGGGAATGTTGTTTCTGAAGTGTTTTGCCCAACATGAAATTTGATGTGCATTTGATGTACATTTGCACTGTTGTGAGTAAACCCCAAAATACCATTAAATATTGAGGTATTTGGTAACTTAACTGGGAGTTGCAGACATTTGAGGCAGCAGCGCCTGAAATGGAGAGACTGCCAGGTGTGTTCGGGTGGGGTTGGTGGCAAGCTTGGTCATAAAGAGCGCAAAAGTTCTGAAATATTTTTTTTTGGGAAGAGAATCGCAATTCTAACGACTGCTCGAGGCTCTTCTGGAGAGCTGGAGGATGAGGCCATGGGGACAAGTCCCCACCAGCTCAGTGTGACCACTGAAGGGAAGGTGTGGGGGAGCTGCTGGTGGGAGAGGACAAGCAGCCACCTTGCCCAGCCGCCTTTTTGTCACGTGTCCCCACCCAGGGGCCGCCTGACACCTCCCGGGATCACAGGAGTTGGGAAAAAACCTCTGAGATCATTGAGTCCAAACCTGAACCCAGCAGCGCCGTGTTCACCGCGAATCCCCAGGCAACACCTCCTGCGGCGTGGGACGGGGCAAACCCTGGAGCTCCCTTGGCTAGGAGGGACAGGGAACTTTTGGGATGGGTGGAGGAGGTGAACTTGTAGGAGCTTTGCACCCTCAACCACCACAGCACAAGTTTTGAGCTGGCCTTGACCTCAGGTTTTTAGGGTTTACCTGAAAATCCTTCTCAGGGCTGTTGTCCATTTTGGGACATCTTCCACTGTCCCAGGGTGCTCCAAGCCCCATCCAGCCTGGCCTTGGGCACTTCCAGGGATCCAGGGGCAGCCACAGCTTCTCTGGGCACCCTGTGTCAGGGCCTCCCCACCCTCAGAGTAAGGAATTTCTCCCTGATATCCCACCTAAATCGACTCACTTCCATTTTGAAGCCGTTCCCCTTGTCAGGTCACTTCAGGCTCTCGTAAATATCCCCTCTCCATTTTTTCCTGTCACCTCCCTTCAGGTCCTGGAAGGCCACAATGAGATCACCCCAAAGCTTCTCTTCTCCAGGCTGAACAATCCCAATTGTCTCAGCCTTAACACCAATGACATCCCAGAAAAACCACACCACCACCTCTCCCTGGAAGCATGAAAACATCCAGCAAAGTGCAAAAAAAAGGGCTTTTCAAGCATTTTCAAGCTTTCTGTGTAATCCTGGAGGTAGAAGTGGCTTCTCACCTCTTTTAGGCAAAGGATTACCATGGATTATGGATATGGGATGGATTCTCCAGGGTTCAGGGTGATCGTGGCTCACGGAGAAACCAGCAGCTGTCCAGAATAAAAAAAAAAAATAGCAAAACCAGCAAGAAACCCCTGAATTCTGCTGAGAGAAACAGAAAGAGGAAGAGGTGGGAAGAGCTGGAGAAAGGAAAGGTGGACAAGAGGAAAAATGCCAGTTTCGGTTCAAGTGGAGGAAGGAGGAATCGTCCAAGTCAAATCTGGTTAAAAAACAGGTGATGGACGTGGAAGCGAGGTGGTAAAAAACCCCGTGATGGTTTAGGCTGATTGGGGTTTAATTATCGCCGTGCAAATGAGAGTGGCTGACGTCACCGAGCACAGGCAGCAGGTGATGCTGCCTTTGAAGAACCCAGGGCTGGTGGGCACCACGCAGGGTTTCTGCTCCAAAAAAAGCTGTGCCCTTGATGGACAGCTCCCCGTGCAGGGATGATCCCCCCAAAAATAGAGAAAGGGAGTCAGAATAGATCCAGGAAGAAAAAAGGGGAATAATGCTGGGGGTACCTCGTGAGATTGGCTAAATATGAAACTGTTCAGCTCCGCTCACCCTCTGTCAAAACAGAAAAGGGAGAGAAAGAGAGACAGAAAAGAGGAGCAGGTTAAAAATATCAGGGGTTCATTGCAGAGAGGTGGTGAGTAAGAGCTGCGGACAAAACGAGCAGCAGAGAAATCAGTCAAGAAGCTGTAATTCGTTCTGACTCATGATCCAGCCCGACGGAATTAAAAGCGACGAAATTAAAACCGGTCAAAGCAGCCACTTCTCTACAGATGGCTGATGATTAAACCCAGCAACTCACTGCCACAAGACAGCACGGGGTTCTAATAATAAAAGAAGCAGTGAAAAAGCAGTTTGATGCTTTGATAAACCAAATCGTTCCAGATTATGCTTTGGAGAAGTTTAATAACACCCCCCGGCATGGCTTGGAGTCCCTGGGTTGGGCTTTTCATCCTCAGGCCAGCCCCAGGTCTGGTCTCTGCCACGTGTGAGGCTGCTCTGCGATCCCCAAGTGACAGCACTCGATCACAGGTGCCAAAATCACAAACCAAATCGAGGCGAGCTTGCAGATAAATATGTTCTTCTTCCCCGCACGCTCATTACATGAGCATTCATTGACTACCAGGGATGATTATAGAATATTAATGGGTATCACACTCCAATTAAAAAGCCGCCTCCCAGATGAGCACCTGCCGTCCTGTGCCCGTCTCGTGTGCACCCTCAGAGAGCGCAAGTCCCAGCTTTTGTTAAAATCTTGTGGATCAGACCGTGCCCAAAAATTCACAATAAAATTCCTCCACGCCTCAGAAATCCAAAATTAGAAAAATCAATGCAACCAAACCAGTCAGTCCTTTTTTTTTTTTTTTTTTTTAAGNTTTTAAAGAGAATTTTGCTACTTGGTGGGATTTGGGCAGGAAAATGTGACGCTGATTTCAAAAACACATTGAGGCATATAATTTTGGAAAAAAATATCAATTTTCACCCTGTCATTAGGGTACGCCCTTACGGTTCCAAGCACCGTGACAGCCTCGCTCTGTGGGACAGGTTGGGGATGTTTTTCCCAACTACTCTTTGGAGTCTGATGAAATTTTAAAACTTTTCCTTAGGTTTTTCAAGAGAAACTGGCAGAATGGGAGGAACGTCCCATAACTGCAGGAAAAGCCTGGTTTTAAGATGTTTTTTCCCTTTTCCGGGACTGTCTGCGGGGCCATGACCACCGGCGTGGGCTCGCGGTGCTGCCCTCGCAGAGGGGACGGGGAATGGATCCCTCCCTTCTCCCTCCTCCTCTCCATCCCACAGGATGCTTCCGCCAGCACAGCGGACAACATCCTCTCTGCTTCCCAGGCCCTGGGGTGCCCACTGGAGATCCCAGAGGAGCCCCACTGGTTGTGGAGCTGGGGAAACCAGCGCCAGACACCAAGGACAAATCCAGGAGAGGACCTGCCCGGGCCCCGGAGAGGCCAAGCCTTGCGTCGGATGTGCCTCCAGCACCCCAGACCAGCTCTCCAAAGATGTCCAGGTGTGGACATCTCCAAGGAATGACGGGTTCCTCCACGTCCTGTTCCCAGATTCTCTCAGGTGTCCCTACAGCACCGGAGGCTTGTCTCCCTCAGGAGATAAATACACGTGGTGAGAGTGCAACCATTGGGTCAACCATGACTGACCAGAGTAGGTGATCACCTCCCTTAACTGCTGTCACAAATTAAGCCCAATTAAGGCTTCTCCAATTAAGGCCCTCCAAGCCCAGACATCGCTCAGAGCAGCAATGGCTCCCTATCTGCCTTGGAATGAGAATTTTTCTCACCTTATTGCAATGTTAATTTTTTTTAAATTTGGCTGGGGTTTGTTATCATGGAATCCCAGAATGGGTTGGAATGGGTTGGGTTGGGCCCTAAAGATCAGCCATTCTCACCCCCTTCCACTGTCCCAGGGTGCTCCAAGCCCAGTCCGACCTGGCCTTGGGCACTGCCAGGGATCCAGGGGCAGCCACAGCTTCTCTGGGAAATCCATTCCAGCCCCTCACAGGGAAAAATTCCTCCCCAGTATCCCATCCAAATCTCCACTTTCATCTTGAAGCCGGTCCCCTTTGTCCCATCGCTGCATTATATCTCCTATGCTTTTGCAAGGAAGATAAATGCATAAATCATTTTATTTATTGAAATAAATTATCGGCAGGGTTTTTTTCCCCTCCCTATCTTGCAGCACTGAGTTCCACTGCTGAACGTCGTGTGGAACACCGAAGTGTAGGAACATCTCACGTGTAGGGTCGGGAACAGCACCGAAACCTTTCAGCCCCTGGTTCCCAAACCGGCAACCACAAACTCGTCCTTCCCACCCTTGGCTGCTGCTCACCTGCCGAGAGCTGCCAAATGTAAACGGCCACCGCCATCTAGTGACCATGGAGCAGCTCCCAGAAATTCCTTTTCTGGCTTGCTGAGGGGCAACCACGATGGAAACGAGAAGGGAGATGAGCGCCTGGCCGCAGGTGCAGAGCCTCAGCTCACACGGAGTCATGCGCGAAGGCGTTTCACTGCCCCTTGGTGTGACAGTTCTTGAGCAGCTGGGACGGGAATATGAACTCCACCGAGGTGTCCCTAGAATTTTTAGGGCTGGAGACCTTTCCAAGATCATAAAATCCAAGCAGCAACCCGGCACTGGTGTGTTCACCACTAACCCGCATCCCCACGCGGCTTTTGAACACTTCCAGGGATGGCGGCTCCACCACTGCCCTGGGCAGCCCGTGCCAATGCCTGACCACCCTTTCTGGGAAGAATTTTCCATGATATCCAACGTAAATATCCCCTGGCCCAGCCTGAGGCCGTTCCCTCTCCTCCTGTCCCTGTTCCCTGCGAGCAGAGCCCGACCCCCCCCGGCTGCCCCCTCCTGTCAGGGACTTGTGCAGAGCCACAAGGGCCCCCAGAGCCCCCTTTGCTCCAGGCTGAGCCCCTTTCCCAGCTCCCTCAGGAATTCTCCAGCCCCTTCCCAGCTCCATTCCCTTCTCTGGTTTCACTCCAGCCCCTCAATGTCCTTCTGGTCATGACAGGCCCAAAACTGACCTCAGGACTGGAGGTGTGGCCCCACCAGGGCTGAGGACAGGGGGAGAATAAGCCCTGAATGGCTCCTGTCAATGGTGACTCAAACTCCCTGCCCATATTCCCAGGAAAAGCTGTCCTGGCCATGGAGAGGGTGATCGGAGTTATCCATCTTTATCTGCTTCAGCTGCTCTGGTTGTCCCTGTGGCTCAAGTTAGAGCTGAGCCACACAGCTGCAACAGTTTCAGTTATCAGAGCATTAATGAATTGATTACATTGATTAAATTAAGTGATTAAAGTGATTAAATTAAACACCGCCCCCTGGGCAGAACCCGCTGCTCAAAGGAGGGTAATTTCAGGGCTCTGCTTCCTGGCTGTTCATCCTCATTTTCCCCCGTGAGCTGAGTTACTTCAGCATGGCCCCAAGCCACTTCTCAGATCCCAGATTTCAGCCTCGCTCTCAGTGGGTTAGGAAAATGGGCCTGGAATTAGAATTAGTCCTGGACCATTCGTGGTGTGGGTTGAAGTGAGATGATGTCCTCATCTTGGCTCCACCGGCCTCTGAGCAGCCCCAGTCGAGCTGGCAGAACGCTGTGCAATCCCCTGATACTGCCTGGACATGGAAAAGAGGTGCGTTCCCAGCTCTTCCAGGGATGATATTTCATCCTGCACCTGCACGCGGCCCAGAAAAACACAAGGCGGAGCTGAGTGTGAGGTCACGTAATGCCGGTGCATCCTCTGCAGAGCTCCCTGCCCAAAAAGACCTAAAATCTGCTCTTGTGCACAGGCTGGGGCTCCCCGGGGCTGGAGCTGTGCTGGGAAAGGTCTCGTTTGCCAGAAGGTGGCACTGGCTCTCCACGGAGCCTCCTGTGGATGGAGCAGGTGCATCCCAATCCATCCCAGCTGCTCGTGCTCCTCAGCCTGCCTTAAAACCCTTCCCCAGACCGCTCCTTCCCAGCGATCCCGCGGGTTTGGGGCTTCTCGGGAGCCCCAGGGCAGCTTCATCCCCACCCAGGTGCTGGAATTCACGGCTCTTCCCACACAACGGGTGCAGACCGGGCAGGGGGGATTCCTCACGAGTAAATGTATGGAAAAGCCACTTCTTTTCCTTTGCGCAGCGTTTCACTCCCTCAACTCAAAGCCTTGTCTGCCAAGGAGAAAAAGCACCTGGAATAAGTGCGATCAGCTTGGCAAGGGTTGTTTTATTTAATTGCTGTTCATCTCTGCACTGGAGATGTTCATCTGCCCATTCCAGCTTCCAGAAGCCCACGGAATTCGTGGGAAAAAGTGGGAAACGGAAGGGTTTTTCTCCGACATAGACAAACAATTTTGATTTTAATGTGATTTGGAGGTGCTTGTGCTCCGGGTCGGGTTTGTGGCCAATAGATGGGGCCATTTCCACACCCTCCACCCGGAGATCCCTCAGAGCAGCTTCTCCCAGTGCCCGCAGCAAGGTGGCTCCGGAGTCTCCGGGATGGAGGTTCCATGGGATGTGCTGAGGAAAAGCTGTCAGGAGGCAGGTCAGTGGAAAAGGTCTTGGAAAAGACCAGCGGGCAGGAGCGAGTCTCCAGCAAATCCTGCTCCTCCGCTTCTTCCCCGGGATAAAACCTGCCAGTTCTGCCAATAAAGCCTGGAAAAGCTCCCCGAGGGCGGTGTTGGTTCCTCAGAGGGGCAGCAGGGCTTTCCCAGCCTGGAAAACACCACAGGTTTTCCCAACCTTTTCCACGCCCATCAGGACCATCATCTCCCTTCCTGAACTTTCCACTTGTAGGGATGCAGGGCTTCTCTGTGCCTTGAGAAATTCCAGTTGTTAATAATTCAGTGAGCCATGGCACTTTGAGGAGGTCAGCTGCTCACCAGGGAATCACAGAATTCCCAGACAGGGGATCTGGGACCAGCAATGAATCCATCAGAGAGGCAGAAAAAACTCAATTTTTTCCTCACATCTGGAAAAGCAGAGAAAATGGAGAAACAGTTGCTGCAGAGGCAAATAAGAGCCTTCCTTTTATTCCATTTCCATCACTTTTAATCCCTTGTGCGTTGAGACCTCAACTTGTAAACAGCAAAATAAAAGTATTCAACTTTTTACAGCAGGAATTTTCCTGCCGATTAATAATCCTTAAATATTATCCGGTTGCCAAGTGGAAAGGAGCAGTGCTGGGACTTGCTTTGAGCCTGCCAGCCCCAAGGCTTTGCTGCAGCTTGCAGGAGCCCTTAAACTTCCAGCGTGGCTCTGCTTCAAGACAGGACCTGAAGGAAGGATGGACGAGGTCCAGCCTGGGCTGGAAGTGCCAACGAGCCTTGGCCGCCTCGCACATACTTCGGAGGATTTAAAGCGAGCGGTTAAACGAGATGGGAATTACTTTTATCTGCCCAGCGGCCCAGGCCAGCAGGAACACGCTCCTGGGAGCTGCGCACGCCTCTTTGGCTTCTGAGCGCGCCCCAGTGGAAGAACCTGGGGCACGCGGGATTCTCCCCGCGGGAAACCCAAGTGCTGCAGCTTTTCCTCCGTGTGGGACCGCGCAGGGCTGGAGACACCCACCCACGGTACCCTCCTGCCGCCACCGTGGCGCGTGGAGACCCTGCCTAGACCTGGCCTAACTAGGACGGGTTGGGACTGCAATTAGTGTTGATGGCAGAAAGGTGGAATTGTGGAATATCCTGAGTGGGAAGGGACCCACAGGATCATCCCGTCCAGCTCCTGGCCCTGTCCAGGACACTCCAGCAATCCCAGCCTGGGCATCCCTGGGAGCGTTGTCCAAGTGCCCCCGGAGCTCTGGCAGCCTTGGGGTTGTGACCATCCCCTGGGGAGCCTGGGCAGTGCCCAGCACCCTCTGGGGGAAGAACCTTTTCCTAAAATCCGACCTAAACCTCCCCTGACCCAGCTCCAGCCGTTCCCTGGGTCCTGTCACAGTCACAGAGAGAAATCGATGGCCGCTCCTCCCCTTCCCCTCAGGAGGAAGCTGCAGCTGAACGATTCAGGCTGGTGGAGCTCTCAGAAAGTGCCTGGTTGTGGGTGTGAGACCTTCGTTTGGCCTGGAGGTGGGATGCAGAAAGAATGTGGGAATGGGGGAAAGAGAAGGCCTGGGCTGATAAAAAGGTTAAGAAGGGGATTAAGAGGGGCTTGTGCGAGGTGACCGTGATGATCTTCGTGTTTTCCTCCCTCAGTGCTGTTTGCTGGGCTCGGGCTCACGTTAACAGCCACCGCTGTGCTGAGGGAGCACAAAGCCCCTCAGCAGACCACCCAAAGGAGACCCCAGCACATGCTCTGGGTGCCCTGTGCCTTGCCCAAGTCTTACCCACGCCCATCACAAGACTGAGAGCGTGGCCACGCAGCGGCCGAGTGGTCAAGGGGCCTCTCTGCGGGCGATCTGTGTCCTTTCCATCGCTTCCTTCCTGCTGAACGCGGCACTTTCCACGTGTGAGGCGTCTCAGTGTGACACAGCTGCACCTCCTGCACCCACAGAACCGCCTGAAGGTGTCCCGTGCTCCCCAGAGCCTGGGACGCCGCTGAACCCGGGCGAGGAGCCCTCTCTGGAGGGCTGTGGCTGCCCGTAAATCAGGGGCTGGTGGCAGGGGATGCTTCACTGCTCAGCCCCTGAACTGTGGCCCGCTCCGTGTGAGCGCTGACAATGATTCACAGGCCGGGAGAGCTTTGCATGCCCACACACACTGCCGGGGGCCAAAACGCCCTTGCAAACTGCAGCTAAACCCCCTGGGAGCGGGGCAGGGGACGGGTTCTGCCTCTCCCTCCAGTGCCACCATGTGAGAGGAGTGCAGAGTGCTTCCCTCGTGCTCCTCGTGGAGGTTTAGGAACAACCAAACCAGGGCGGAGGAGGGTGGTGGGGAAGGAACAGGAGGAACCTGGGGTGAACGCTGCCCATCGAACAGGGCGCCAAACCTGCATCAGTTTTAGGATATCTCACTGCATTTGGAGCTCAGGTGTGCCAGGCTGGTCACAGCACCGCCCGTGTTTGCCCCAAAACCCGAGGTCTGAGCCAGCATCCCGTGCCACTAAATAAACCAAGCTGGAGCAAGGACAAAGCCCACCCAGACACCTCCGTGGTGTCCCCACTCCAAACAGGGTGGCAGTTCCCAAACTGGCTCCTGGGAAATCCCATTTTACCTGAAAAAGAGGAGATCCCATCCAAAAAATATTTGTATTCATACACATCTACACACAAACACCCTCTATCCCTTGCTCCAGGTGTGCACATGCACAAAATTCAGGCAACCACAGAAAGCTTGGAAAAACATTCCCAAGCCAACCATCCGACCTGTGACTCCTGCCCACGGCCCGGTGTCATGATGTGACGATTTTGGAGGGGCACAAAGAAACCTGAGTGCCCAGCAGCTCCAGTGCACACGGCAGAGCATTTTCCCGCTATCCCGGCCTTGGAAACGGATTCAAAAAAGACAAAAGATGAAGGAGAGTAAAAGAAATGTGGAGATAAACTGGAAATTAGTGAGCAGGGGTCCCTTAACCTCCCTGGCAGCTGGGGAAGGAACGATGCACATGCAGAACTGCTTTTGATCTGGTTTGTGGCTCCTTCCAAGGTCAGATTCTGCTTCTCATTCCAGGTCCAAGCTGAGGGTGCCAGGCAGAGATGTCCAAGTTATCCAGCCCCTTCTGGACCTCTGCGAGCCAGGAACCTCCCAGAACAAGGTTTTGCTGAACCCAGCAAATCCAGCCGAGTTTTCCTCACATTTGGGCCATTCCCTGAGGCTCGAGGGGGCCCAGCCATGAGTAGGAGAAAGGCAGTCCCAGATCAGTGGAGGCACTGCCCGCGTGCTTGGTGGTGGGATCAGACATTCACAGAGCATCATGAAACCTCAGATTTCCTCTCACGTGGAGACCCCAAATCTCAAACCAGCCGCCTCAGTGGAGGGGTTCAGTGTTGTCTGAGACACCGTGGGGCACTGAGGACATCCACATGAGCCTGAGCTGCAGGGCATCAAACCTTCAGGATGTGTGCACGCAGGTGGGAGGGCAGCTGGAGGCTGGGGGGGGACATCCCACGGAGGATTTTAGGTGGCAGGAAGTCCCTGTGGATAAACCCCGCTGCGCCTCCAGGTGCGGACACCAAGATTTAGATGTTTCAACGTGCATCCAAATCCCACTTTTTCCAGGTTTGGAGGCTCCCGTGGCCAGCAGAGCTTCAAGGGCAGTGGTGAACGAGGAGCAAACAGCCAAAGTGGTGAATTCCTGGGACCTGGGGGTGCTTTTCCACCTTCTGCATCCTTTTCTTGGGCATGAGCTCTGGCACCAGGAGTCTCCTAAATAGTCATGAGCTGCCCTGGGCTGCTGCCAGATTTTCCCTCGGCCACAGAGCCTAGAGCCCCAGAGCTCAGGTTTTATAGGGAAGTGATAAAATAAAACCATTTGCTGCAGGAACATTCAGGAGGGGAATCCCCGAGGATCAATGTCAGGAGTTTTACCCAAGCTGGTTTTGCAGGGATCACGTGGTTGGGAGCAATAGCTTCGTCAAGGACTGGGAGTTTAAACCCTGAATTTTAGCTGAAATTAATAATATAGTTTTATTTATAATAATTTATTTATAATAATTGTTAATAATTTAGTTTTATTTAGCTGAAAATTAGTGTGGCAAACAATTTGGACCTGCTGGAGGGAGAAACCTGGCTGGGGACAGAACTACTGGTTGCTTTCATTGGCTCACAATGACCTGTGCTGGGCATTTTTGGGGATCATCAGCCTCTCCCTTCCCTGGCACTGCCAGGAATTCCAGTTTCTTTTTTAGGATGGTGAAAAGGAGACAAAAAAGCTTTAAAAGAGTGAGATGGGGGAACTGGAGACGGGCTACAAGAAGCAGCAGAGTGATCTGCAGGGAGGAATGATGTAGGAGTGAGTGATGGACGGCTGGATCACATATTTTCTGTACATCAGAGATGTCAGCTGCAGAAAATGAGTTGGGATTTGAATCGAAGTTGAATTCCATGGGTTGGGACCCTTGGAAAAGGGAGAGGTGGCCTTACAAAGATGTGGCTGGTCAGACTGGAGAAAGTTCCTGTGCTTTTTGTCTGCTGCCCCTGCATCCCTGGCAGTGCCCAAGGCCAGGCTGGACGGGGCTTGGAGCACCCTGGGGTGGTGGAAGGTGTCCCTGCCCATGGCACGGGGTGGCACTGGGTGATCCACAAGACTTCTTCCGACCCAAACCATTCCGTGATTTTGTACCGGGCGTGAATGTGCCTTTCAGGTCCTCCTCAGGCAGGTTTTTCCTGGATTCCCAGTAAAAAACATCAGCCTGGTAGCAAAGGCTTGAAATCAAAGCCATCAGAGCACGGGTGTCTTCCAGGGGATGAGGTCCCAAAGGTGGAGGATTTGTTGGAACTGGATGGAGAGGAGCTGAGCTGAACCAGAGGGGACAAACAGGCAGGCGGGAACTGGGCTTATTTTAAATAGGCCAATTTTCTGTGCTGGGGAGGGTTTTTTTTGTGTTACCGTGCACTCCTCTCATGTCAGCTTTGTCTTTGCTCCTTTGAGTAAAATACTCCTGGTTACTCTGCCTTTTGCCGCGGTGAATTTTAGCCCCTGGGTGAGTTTTCTGGGCGTCCTCAGGTTCCTGGGGTTGGAAGCCAGGCTGGTGATTTCTGAGTGACCCGTCCAGCCCCCAGCCCTGTCCCTGCTGCTGCCAGCCAGGCCTGCAGACAGGTCACACTAATGTTTAACTCCAGCCTGTGTCACTGCATTCAGAGCCTGTTTTCCCTCCCCTGTGGACAAGTTTATTCCCTCTGCTCCCAGCAGTGCCAGCGGATACAGTGACCCCGTCACCTCTCGGTGTCGCCCACACCAAACAAGGCTGTCCCTCCGCTGCCCTTCACAGGGCATCTTCTGAGAGCTCTTTTCATCTCAGCCCCTGAGCCCTGACCCTCTCCAGGGGGGCCACATCCTTCCTTGGAGCAGCAGAAAGGGTTTTGGTTAGGAAGAGCAGGTGGGTTCCTGTGCTGGGGTGAGGATGGGGTCCTGAAACAGGTCAGATTCAGGACTGTGGGGTGAGAGGGCTCTGACTGGTTGGCCCCGTTACCCTTTGATATCGGGTTTATTTTGTTACCTTTCACTTGCAAGGTTGGATATTTCAGTCAGGGCAGTGAGATTACCTTTATGATTGATGATGATGGTATTATTATTACTATTATTATTGTTGTTGTTATTTCATTTTTGTCTACAGTTGTAATTGTTAGTATGATTCTGATTTTGATGGTTGCATATTTTATTACATATATTATTTTCATTGTGATTATGATTGATGATTATTGATTATAATAACACCAGGTTATTATCATAATCTGCAGTACCGTGCTGTGGGCTCTGTCCCGCACGCTCCTCCGGGAATGCAAAACCTCTGGCACAAGGGCAGGTGGAGGAGCTCAAAAAAGATCTGGCTGTGTTTATCTCAGTCTCCTTCCCCGAGGAGAAACATGTCCCATTCTCCCCGATTTTAGAACCTTCAGCGTATTTCCCCCCTGGAACCAGGGACTGATTCCTGCTGCTGATCCTCTTCTCCAGCCCGGTGGCCACGGCCTCTCCCCGTCATCCCGGGCAACGTTCGCTGCTTAACAACACCAAAATCAGCTTCATGACAGAAGAATCCGGCACTGGTGGAGCCTCTCCAGGTGGGGAGGGAACCTGCACTTCAAAGGTTACTCATCCCTGCCCTGGAAGGCTGGAAGCACTTCCCAAGTGTCCTCCGGGGAGGAACAAACACGCCGAGTGTTTGCAGACCATTCTCCTCCTGCCTCCTTCCTTCTGGGACGAGGACAAAAAGTCAAGGCCGTTGTTCCTGGAGTGGACTTGAAGTGTGTTGACCCTGCTGAGTCACACGGATCTCCAGGCTGCTGAGGGCAGTCCTGTGTCTGCTCTGTCAGCCCCGAGTGGCTGAGATGGGAGGTTTTTTCCCTCTCGGGCCTTGTTTCCCGGTGTTGGGTGGCCGGGATGTGTGTTTTAGGAGATAGGAAAATTGTTATATCCTGCTCGGGGTGGTGGGAATGGATCAAGGGGAGTTATAGAGGATGTGTTCCCAGTGCACTGGGGCTGGTGTTTGCTCCTGTCAGCTCCCTGTGGGGAGGCACAGATGCTCTGGAAGGGACCCTCTCAAGGGAGCGGAGTTGGATGCTCAGTTTTGATCATGTGTGGAATCAAACTCCTGCCAAATTAGGGTGAAGCATAGAATCACAGAACATCCTCAGTTTGAAGGGACCCACAAGGATCATCAATTCCAACCCTGGACCCTGCACAGACACCCCAAAATCCCACCCTGGGCATCCCTGGGAGCAGTGTCCAAATGCCCCTGGAGCTCTGGCGGCCTCGGGGCCGTGCCCATTCCCTGGGGAGCCTGGGCAGTGCCCAGCACCTCTGGGGGAAGAAACTTTTCCTAAACCCAACCTAAACCTCCCCTGGCTCAGCTCCAGCCATGCCCTGGGCCCTGTCACGGTCACAGGGAGAAAAGCTCAGTGCCTGCTCCTCCGCGTGGGGTGGAAGCGCCCTTTTGTCACCGTCACACAGAGATGTTTGGGTCAGGATGTAATGATGCAGTTTGATATTTACCAAAAGGAGAAAATTTGACCCAGAGGCTCCTTCCTTGACACTGAGAAGCTCTGATTTCTCATGTGGATGAGTCCAGGTCATCAGATAGATGTCCCCAGGGACACAGCAGATGTGGGGCTTCAGGGCACGGTCCAGGTGGATGTGGCAGTGCCGGGTGAATGGTTGGATGTGATGATCTTAGAGGGCTTTCCAACCTTGATGATTCCAAGTTCTTCCAGGAGTTGAAATAGTGGAATATTCCCTGTGTCAGACATGTCCAAGCAAGAGACACCTCCAAAATCATACCAGTGATTGGAACTGGGCCCCCTGACTGCCCCACAACACCTCTGATGGACCTATTCACGTGTAGGGTGAGATGGGCAGGGACTTGCAGTCAGAGTAAGAGGAGAAAATGCTGAGACCCTGAAACCCTGAGTGGTGATGGCCCTCAGTTTGACTTGCTGCTCAAAGAGTTTGGAGCGAGTTTTGCCTGTCAGCTCCCAGCCACGCGTGTGAAATCATCCCACCTGCTCTAGGGGAAGGTGTCCTGCCCATGGACAGATGATTTGTAGGGTCCCTTCCAACCAGAACCCTTCTCTGGTTCTGTGATATCTAATAATCAGCCCATATAACTGTTGGAAAGTCATGTGGGGTGGAAATGTTAGTTTTATGCGGATCTGTGTGTGTTTCTGCTCCACACACATTTTCGCCTGTGCACCCAACGTGCGTTTATACAAACACACACGGATTTACGGGTGGTTTTGTAACAACCAGATCCCCCCAGCCCAACATTTTTCCTCTCCCTCCTCGTCCCAGTGTGAAATCCTTTCCCTGCTCCCGCCGGGAAGTCAGCCTGTCACATGAACCGCAGGCCAGGGGCATTATCTGCCCGGCTTTCCTCGCCAAACAATGTGAGTAGATGATTAACCATTAAAGCAACACACTTTGCTGAGCCAGGAACTGGAGAGGAAGGCCTCTGCTCTGCTGAACAATGGGTTCCACACAGAAACCGGCCCGGCCTGTCCATCCTGGAAGCGCCTCTCCGGCAGAGCCGGGCGGATTTTGCCACGGAAGGACTCGGTTTGGGCTCTCACGCAGCCAACCCCGCGCCGGGGCCGCTGCTCCCCACCTTTCCATCTGCCCTGCACTGGCTGTGGAAGCTGATCTTGCCCAAATCCACGCTTTGGATCAGACCTCGGGAGGCTTAGGAGCTGCCACTCGTTTTCCAGCCTCCCTTTTGCACGCTGCAGGAACGCCGCGTGGGAATTCCGGAGCTCCTAAATCGGCCAGATTTCCTCATCTGGAGGCACTGGCCAAACGCATGGGACAGAATTAATCATTTCTCTCTATCTGATCATTGCTAATTAAAGCAGCATCCCCAACCAAACCATCACAGAATCACTGGAAGACTTGGGTTGGAAGGGATCTTAAACAACATCCACTTCCATCACTCCTGTGTTTTAAAATCCATCCAGTTCCATCCGGATGAGTGTTTTAGAGCCCATCTTTTTGTGTTTTAAAGACGATCTAATGTGTTTTAAAGACTATCTAATTCCATTGTTCTTGTGTTTTAAAGACCATCCCATTCCCTGACTTTTATTTTGGGTCCATTCCAACATGCTCATGTTTGGCTCTGGCCAAACGCATGGGACAGAATTAATCACTTCTCTCTACCTGATCATTGCTAATTAAAGCATTTTTTTGGGATAATGGTGCTCCATCCCATCCTGGCCGAGTCTGCCAGACTCATCCCCAACTGACCCATCACAGAATCGCTGGAAGGCTTGGGTTGGAAGGGACCTTAAACACCATCCACTTCCATCACTCCTGTGTCTTAAAATCCGCCCAGTTCCATCCAGATGAGTGTTTTAGAGCCCATCTTTTTGCGTTTTAAAGACCATCTAATGTGTTTTAAAGACCATCTAATTCCATCGTTCTTGTGTTTTAAAGACCATCCCATTCCCTGACTTTTATTTTGGGTCCATTCACGCTCAGCTGTCCCCATACTTGTGCCCTGTCATTCTCCTTGGTGGGTGCCCCTGGAAAATCAGGGAAAAGAATTTCCTGATTTCAAAAGAGAGGCAAAACTGGTGATGGGATAATACGAAGGAGGGAATTCTTCCACCTGGATGTCATCAAAACCAGGATGTGACACAGAAGCTGGATACTGTGACGGGAAGATTCCCTCTTTTTTTTCTCCTTCCAAGGCTGGTACGTGGACACAGACTGGGGGCATGTTCTGCAATGTGTATATTTGATACATGGAATATTCCTTGGTGCACCCCAGGCTTCCCAGGAATACTGAAACAGGAAGTCCCCCAAAGGCAGAGATCCTTGGAGTTGCATTTGACTCGGATTTCCAAAGTTCTTCAGTGCAGTGAGTATGAAAACAGAACACAAAAGATTTCTTTTGCGGCTGGGGAGAAGAGTGAAAGAAGGGTGAAAATCCTGCATTTGTGGCACTTGGAGATCCAGTTTTGGGGTGGTTATGTTGGTATTGGGTTCATGGTTGGAGCGGATGATCTTGAAGGTCTCTTCCAACCTTGGTGAGTCTTGGGATTTTCTTGAAACTTTGAAAAAAGCGTTTATTTGAAACAAATAAGGATGAACTTTCCTACATACTGAGCTTCATCTCCGCTTCCCCACACCAAGTCCTTGAAAATTTCCTTGTCAGGTTAAGCAAATATATGCCAGCAGTCGGATTTCGGGCCAGATCTGGAGTGACCCAGTTGGTACCTCTAGGATGGGTATCCTGCCCCGGAGTCTGCACATCCATCCCAGCTTTCCACGGGGGATGGGCCCTGCTGCCCACTGCTCTGCTTCCCAACAATCCTTGCCTCCCACCTGGTGATGGCACACCCCCAACACCCACCAGACAACACAGCCTTGGGCTCCGGGCCCATCCAGCCCTGAAACCGGGATGCTCCGAGATTCCAGGGCTTCAGGTTGTCTCCCACGCGGGATTTGGTGTTGAGCTAAGACGGAGGACAACGGGTGACAGAGAAAACAGAAGGCCCCAGTGACATTCAGATTTTCCCCAGCTGTGAGTTACCTGCTGAGAGCTGGAATTTTTGTTCTGCTGCTTAGCTGGAAACAAGCGGGGAAGGATTTCAGGGATGTGGCAGGCTGGGGTGAGGTTTGCAAGAACTTGAGCAGCAACTGGAACTTGTAAAATTATTATTTCAGTGTTTTTGGCTGGGCAGGGAGGCAAAACCACTGGCAGCAGACAGGTAGAGCAGCAAGAAAAGCACACTGAGAAACTCCAGAATCACGGAACGGTTTGGGTTGAAAGGGACCCTAAAGATCATCCAGTTCCACCCAGTGACACCTCCCCCTGTCCCAGGCTGCTCCAAGCCCCGTCCAGCCTGGCCTTGGGCACTGCCAGGGATCCAGGGGCAGCCACAGCTTCTCTGGGCACCCTGAGCCAGGGCCTCCCCACCCTCACAGGGAGGAATTTCTTCCCAATATCCCATCTAAACCTCCCCTCTGTCAGTTTGGACCCATTCCTCCTTGCCCTGTCACTCCAGGCCCTTTTTAAAAGGACTTTTGAACGTGAGTTTTCTTTCAAAAGGCTCATTTTACTGACAGGAGCGGGGAATCACTCACAGGAACCTTCTTCTAACTTGGCCAAAACCTGGCCGTGCTCACAAACCGAGCCAGGTGACAACACCCAGCTCCCAGACGCTCCACCTGGGGACCAGACGGAGGACAACCTTCAAGACAATGACATTTCAGTTCCAGCAGGAAACCATAAGCCCGATTTCAAAGAAAGCAAAACACTGTGAACTAAAACACTTTTATTAGCACGAAACGTCCCCAAAAAAAGTGCAATAACACGCCCGGCATCAAAAGCATCTAAAAATAAAAGCAAAGAGAGGGAGTTCTCAGCAGGGCTGGAAAATCCCCGACACACTTTTGATGGGTGGGCTTGATGTTGTGGCTACAAAAATATTTCTGCTCCGTTTGTTTCTGGCTGCTTTGCAGCTGAAGGGTTGCCAGATCTCTTGGCCGGATCCCTTTTCCTTTGGCATTCCGTGAGGTGGGATTGCTCATCCCAAAAGGCTTCGAGAGACGGTGGAGTCGGGGAATAACTCCCCCTAAATGTCCCAGAAATATCCCAACGTTTTGAGCCACAGCAACTGTGAACAGCTTCAGAGAAACTGCTTAAAAAAACCCCAAAGCTTCATTTTTCTCCAGCATTTTGGGCAGGGAATAGCTGGACTGGGGAGCAGCACTTTCCCCGTTTCTGTTGAAATAAGCGTGGCTGCCCACAGGATGGAGAAGCCCAGGAGGGATTGGGGATTCTCCTGCCACCCAAGAGCTGCCAGGGAGCGGCTTTGGACAACGTGGGTGTCCCAAGGGACAGGCTGAACCCAAAAACAGGCTGGGAAAGGGTGACAGGAGGAAGTTCAGGTAGGTTGGAAACACCCAGAGGAGTTTGGGCTTTTTTTTCCCCAGGCTTTCCAGCGAAAAATGAAACTGGAGAACAGCAGATGTCCTTCTGGCTCAGCCCGTGACACCCACGGGAGCTCGGTTTTGTTCCCATCCGAGGGCATTTCACTCCACCCTCTCCAGCTTTTCCTTTGCACGCAGGGATTTGAGTGTAATCTGCAGACAAAGAGGTCACACTTGGAAATATCCAAGGAAATCTGTTGATGTTGTGGACCCGCCTTGAGACTACTTTCATTTTTTTCCCCCACAGAAAATTTCTCCCGCCTTTTGCGCCGCCCACGGAGTTTCAACATGGATTTTTTTGGGTGCCTTCTCTTCCCTGCCAGTCTCCATTCCCAGAAAATTCCCGATTAAAAACCAAAACCAAACCAAAAATCCAACAAACAAACTAAACCAATCAACCAAACAAAAAGAAAAGAGAACAAGCACTGCCCACACCTGTTCCTCATCCACTGCTTTCATGATTTTTTGTTCTTTGATGTGTTAAGAACTGATCAAACGTCCCATGTCCCTTCCCAGTGGAGCCAATGGAGGGAGGATTTTTAAATTGGAATTATTTTATCAGAGCACTAATCAGTTAGAGGAACTTCCAAAAAAGAAAACCGTGGTGGCACGCAGCACCCACAGGCAAAGGAGATGGTCGGAAACTGTTACAAAACCTCAACCAGAAATTAACTTGTAGAGATTTAAAGAGGTTTCTGTTACCTCTGCCCAAGGTGACAGCAGTGACCACAGCCAGGGACAGCTGAACTCCAAAAAAACCAGTGTCTACTCCCCACTTTCTACTCTTTTTTAAATCTTTCCCTATTTCCTCGCATCATCTCGTCTCTCCTCTCTGCTCTCAGGGCCCTGCTGTTAAGTGGTTTAATGGATGTTCAAGGTCCAAGAGCCTTGACTTGGGCATCTCCCCAGCCATTCCCATCAGTCCCTGAGGGACAGAGGTGGGTGACCCTAAAGACAGAGGGCCAGGTCACCCGGGGCACCTGTCACCCTCGGGGTGAGGTAAACAAGAGGTCCTGGAGGAGCAGACTTGTCATTGTCCCCTATAGATCTGCAGAGGGCACGGGGATATTTACCCTCCCCGTAACCCTCGAGTCTCCCTCTGCTCCCCCAGTTCCTGCCCCCACAACCTCAATTTCTTAATTTCTCCCCTCCAGACGCTCTCCTGCCACCTCCAGCGTGTCCCCAGGACGCCCAGGGGTGTCACAACTTGGGGGTATTTCGGAGCTGGCACTGTGATGGAATTAATCAGCTCGGAGGAGGTGCTGAGCTCGCACAGGGGTTTCTCCGTCGCTGGGCACAAACCCAGGTCTGTCTCTTCCACCTGATTTTCACAGGGAAATGACGATTTTCCAGCTGTCCTCACAATCCCTCAAATAATGGCTGGCTAATCCACGTGTTTTCAGAAGCCGGGGAGAGTCCCTACTTCCCTGGCACTTCTCCTTCAGACCCAAAACATCCCTCCCGCAGCTCTGCCTCACAAAACTCCTTCATTCCTAGCAAGCCTGACTGTCATAAAGACAAAAAACACCTGATTTTGTGCTGGGATTGATTGTGTTAAAAATCATTCTGGCCCAGACTATAAAGTCCATGGTTGTCCATGAAATTATGAGCAGAAAGGTGCTTTCCACGTGAAGAATTCCTGCCTGGGTTTGCTCAGAGGGGTTGTTTTGATGGTGTGGATGTAGTGAAGGAAGAGCTTTGCAAGAGCAGAGCATGACTCTGGAAGGACATGCATGGAAGCAGGAGGCAAAAAAAAAATCCCTTTTTCGGTACTTTAAAAAACGATTTGCCAGCTCTTGGAAACATCAGTGAAAAGAGATGTGCTTTGGTGCCAGAACAAAAGGATTGGAGCTTGAGAGAGGCAAGAAGAGAGAAAAAGAGGGTCATGAAGATGCTCCAAGGGCTGGAGCCCCTCTGTTCTGGAGCTGTGGGAGGTGGGAATATTCTCCTGGAGCAGGGAAGGCTCCAGGGAGAGCTCAGCGCCCCTTGCAGGCCCTGAAGGGGCTCCAGAAGAGCTGGAGAGGGACTGGGGACAAGGGATGGAGGGACAGCACACAGGGAATGGCTTCACACTGCCAGAGGGCAGGGATGGGTGGGATACTGGGAAGGAATTCTTCCTTGTGAGGGTGGGGAGGGGCTGGGATGGAATTCCCAGAGCAGCTGTGGCTGCCCTTGGATCCCTGGCAGTGCCCAAGGCCAGGCTGGACGGGGCTTGGAGCACCCTGGGACAGTGGGAGGTGTCCCTGCCCATGGCAGGGGTGGCACTGGATGAGATTTAAGTTCCCTTCCAACCTTTCCATGCTTCCATGAGTCCCTGCAGGTCTGTGCAGCCACCGCAAGCTCACCTCATACAAAAAGGTGATGAATTGGCGCTTCCTTCTGTTTAACTCGGAAGCAGCAGCTTCCTGAATTAGAGGGAAAGGGAAAAAAAAATCCTACAAACCACCCCTTTCTCTTCTTGCATGAGATGCTTTCAAATTATTTTATTCTGTGTCCTGTAATCAGCTGAGGAGGGGATCTCTGAGGGGAGGGAGGTTTAGGGAAACCTCCACCTTGCTGAGATTTGAGGGGCCCTGCTGGCAGTCATTTTGACCAGCTCGGTGCCCTGGCTGGTTCTGTTCCCACCAGACTGACCCATTTCGGGGCAGATTGACAGAGGGGCAAGGGGAAATTGAACACGTGCAGCCCAGTGAGCCACAGCTTTGAGCCCATGGATCCCAGATCAATCCCAGATGGATCCCAGATGGATCTCAGATGGATCCCAGACAGATCCCAGAGGGATCTCAGAGGGATCCCAGACGGATCTCAGACGGATCCCAGAGGGATCCCAGATGGATCCCAGACGGATCTCAGACGGATCCCAGATGGATCCCAGGTGGATCCCAGATGGATCCCAGATGGATCCCAGACGGATCTCAGACGGATCCCAGATGGATCCCAGATCAATCCCAGACGGATCCCAGACGGATCTCAGATGGATCCCAGATGGATCCCAGATGGATCCCAGATCGATCCCAGACGGATCCCAGACGGATCCCAAACGGATCCCAGAGGGCAAAGCTGGTGTCTCCACACCTTCTGCAGCAGGGGATACACTCAGCCTCGCGACACCCCCATATCCCTCACCCAGCCCTGCTCCGCAGGCCAAGCGGGGGCTCCTCGATGGAAAACTGCCCCCATTTGCTTTTTGTTTTCCATAAAACTGCAGCCGGCTCCAGAGTCTTTCCTTCACTTGGAAAAGCGGGAGGGGGCAGGAGTGGGGAGCAGGGCCATGCTGCTCCTTATTCCAGGGATCCGCACGGCCCTGGGGGAGCAGGGATGCTCTCGGCCTGGCTCTCAGCAGCCCAGCTGAAAGGAGCAGGCGTGTTTTGATCACATTTTTCCCCTCTCAGAATTACTGACCCAGGGAAGGGATGGAGGTGTAACAGCACCACTGGCTGGAGCTCCGAGCTGTCCCCAAGGTGACTCTGGGTGGAAAAGAAGCAGGAATGTGGCTGCCAGCGCATGTGTGGTCACTCCAAGGGGGGGGAAACACCCTGGAAGTGCACATGATGGTGAAAAAAGAGTGCCTGGAAATGCAGGAGGTGGTGGCAGGGGAGGGTTGCAGCGTGATCCCGGTGGAACAAACGCAGTCCCGTGGGCAGGCGGCGTTCCCGGCCCTTGTCTGTTATTTCAGCCTCTGTCCGGAGGGCAGAGAAATGCCGGGCCCACTTCTAATTCAGGAAACCGAGGAAGGGAAATGTGAGTGGCTGCTCTCGGAGGCGATCTGCCGGGAGGAAACGCCGCCGGAGGCTTCTCAGCTATCCCGGGCACGGCCTGGGACACCCAGCCCGGCCCAAGCCTGGTGAGGTCCCCACCTCTCGCTGCCGCACTTGGGTTACTCCAACCTGGGAGTCGCTGCCAAATATCTGGAGGGGAATCCATGCAGGACTGGCAGTGAGGGATGAGCGGGATGAGCTCACGGGTATTTTCCTTCCCTCTCACCCCGCTGTGAGTCAGTCGCCCCGCTGAGCTGGAGTCGCTGCCCCCGAGAGGTTGGGTTCATGCAGAGAGACCTCCATGGGCACAATCCCGAGCTCTCCGGAGGGAATGGTTGGGGGGTAGGTGAAACCTGGAGTCGCGCTGCAGAGAAAAACCCCCGGAGCAAAGCCTCGGGGAGGGAAGGGGAGCCCTGAGCAAATGATGTGCCGGGATTCTAGAAAAAACACAGGGACGGGAGTGCGGGCTCCTCTGGGATGGGGAAGCCTCAGGGGGCTGTCATGGAGCAGGAAAACTCGGAGTCACCCTCCAGATCCCCCTGGGAAGAGCCCGGTGGGGCGCACACGGCAGTGTGGGACGGTGTCACCCACAGGGCTGGGACGCGGCGCTCGCCCCGGCACCGGGAGCGGGATGTCGGGACCCTCTGCGGCATTCCAGACCTGCATCCTCACAGTCACCCCCACAACTGCTCCGAGGGCAGGAGCTCATTCCAAAAGCGCAGCGGTGGGGTGGGGTTATGGGGAGGACACAGGGTTCGTGCTGGTGCCGCACCAGAGGCGCCAACCACTCCGGGGCTCCTTGCCCAGCGTTATCCCCGCACCCGGCACCTCTTGATCCCAAAGGAGACAATTATTACCCTTTGGAATTGCCACTTAAACCATCAAACTCCTTGGCTGCTTCCCCCCGGCTCTGCCGCGTCCCCTCCATCCCGGACAGGAAAATTGCCGCTTGCAAGGCCGTGGCGCCGCGCCGGTGTGGCACTGCCCTCTGCTGTCGGTGCCTGCGGCCAGGGCCACCGCTCTGAGTGGAAACACCGAGATTTGTGTCACCCGAGCGATCCCTGAAGGACCTGAAAGCCACAAGGCTGTCCCAGGAGGATGCTGCTGCTGCAGCCACGGTGCCCAGGCACGACAGGCAGCGAAGCCCCCGAGGAGTCAGTGCCTGCTTGGGCTTCCCTTTTTCCCTGGCTGGAAGCAGAAGTGGGGACTATTTTTGGTGCTGCCTCACTTTGGAAAGAGTCACACACGCCCGGGGCATCACCGCGGGTCCGGCACCTCGCTGTGGGCAGAGAAAATGAGTAACAGCGAGGGTCTCACCGCCTTTCCATGACCCCCAGCTCTGCCCCGGGCCTGCCTGGAGGAACCGGAGTTTCCTTCCACGTGCTGGGATCACCAGCTTCTTGGGGATGTGGTGGAAAATGACTCTCCAACTGCTTTTTCCACCAGAGAAACGCTCAGGCAGAGCCTCCCAGTGATAACACCGCTTGTCCTGCCCTCCACCTACAGCCCTTCATTGCCTTTTCCCAGGCTGGGAGAGCTGGGGTGGCAAGATAAGGACACCCAGCATGACCCCGGCGCTGCTCCTGTCTCCCAAATTCTCCTCGAGGAAAGAAAGGCCTCTAGATGGGGCTTTAATGCAATATTGCTCCAGCCTCTGCCAGGCTCTGATGGCTTCTCACCCCCAGCACCCACGGGGGGCTGACTCGGGGCCGCTTCACCCCAGCCCCCGGGAGAAGGGAACGGAGATATTCCCAGGTACTGGTGAATCACGTGGGTTTGAGGAAGCTGGATTGGATGTGACACCCACCCCAAGCAAGTTTCAGCCCCCCACGCCAAGGGGTGCTGGTGCAGAGCCACAGCGGGAGCCCCCAGACCCCACGCAGGGGTGGATGTGGGAAGCTTTGAACGGTGCTTTTCCACGAGGCCGCCTGTTTTTCTGTTAAAAAATTTGGTCAGGAACTGGGCTGAGATGTTTTATACATTAAAAAATAAAATTCTTTCCCCTCCCCACCCCAAAAATAAGGAGAATCCGCAGGGTTTGCACAATGCTGGGAGGACTGGAACTGTTTGAGGGCACGGTCAGAGGTGAGAATAAATTCACCGAGCTCCCCGCATCACTCCAGGAGCTATTCCAGGACTAAAAGGTTCACCCCCATTAAACCATTCCCTGAATTGGTTTGTCCACAGATTCCGGGCATCAGAAACACCGACGACCCCACTCTGAGCACCCAAGGGTGCTGCTGTCTCACCGCACCCCCAAATGTCACCTGCTGGGCACAGCTCTGTGGGGCCGAGCCTAAACCCCCGGGGACGGTGGCTTTTGAGATGAGAGCCCAGTGCTGAGCGTCCTCCTGCCTCTGTGCCCGCGGGGACACGGGGTGGCTCAGCAGCGTGACACACACGCGCAGGAGGGGAACCTTCCTGCTCTCGGCTGCCGGAATTTCCTCCAGGATGACGGTGACAGTGACGGCCACAGACCTGGAAAAAGGCTGCCACCGAGCCCGGCCAGAGGGGTGACATTTCGGGCACGAACTGCTGCCCACGCGGGGTGCTCGGTGTCCTGTCCCGGCGCTGCTCACAGCACTGTGGGTGAGCACACGAGTGCGCGCTGCCCGTGCCTTCCCACACCCGAGCTCCGCACCACTGTCCAGATGTGGCAAATCTACCCCCGGCACAGCCGCCCGCCCCTGGCACAAACAGCCCCTGCACGACCGCCTGACCCTTGCACAGCTGCCCAGATGTGGCACATCCCCGCCTTGCACACGCGGCCCTTGCCCGGCTCCCACCCCTGGCACACCCAGCGTTTGCAGAGCTGCCCTGATGCTTGCACGACCAGCCCTCCCTGGCACACCCAGCCCTTGTACACCCCATTCTTGCCCAGCTGCCCACGCCCGGAACACCCGCGCCTCGCACAGCTGGCCCTTGCACTACTGCCCATCCCTTGCCCAGATGCCCACCCCGGTCCCCCCATCCCTGGCACACCCATCCCTGGCACACCCACNACAGACCTGGAAAAAGGCTGCCACCGAGCCCGGCCAGAGGGGTGACATTTCGGGCACGAACTGCTGCCCACGCGGGGTGCTCGGTGTCCTGTCCCGGCGCTGCTCACAGCACTGTGGGTGCGCACACGAGTGCGCGCTGCCCGTGCCTTCCCACACCCGAGCTCCGCACCACTGTCCAGATGTGGCAAATCTACCCCCGGCACAGCCGCCCGCCCCTGGCACAAACAGCCCCTGCACGACCGCCTGACCCTTGCACAGCTGCCCAGATGTGGCACATCCCCGCCTTGCACACGCGGCCCTTGCCCGGCTCCCACCCCTGGCACACCCAGCGTTTGCAGAGCTGCCCTGATGCTTGCACGACCAGCCCTCCCTGGCACACCCAGCCCTTGTACAGCTGCCCTGATCCTTGCACGACCAGCCCTCCCTGGCACACCCAGCCCTTGCACACCCCATTCTTGCCCAGCTGCCCACGCCCGGAACACCCGCGCCTCGCACAGCTGGCCCTTGCACTACTGCCCATCCCTTGCCCAGATGCCCACCCCGGTCCCCCCATCCCTGGCACACCCATCCCTGGCACACCCACGCCTTTCACTCAACCCTTGCCCCCAGCCGTGTCCCACCATCCCGGGATCCCCGTCCCCCGCTCCGCTCCCGTTCCTCCGCTCTCTCC
>WEIT01033454.1:244690-293873 GCA_013389985.1 Dryoscopus gambensis
CGAGGGCGGCTTGGCCATCCCGCCCCGCGCGGTTCTGCCTCTGGTTCTGCCTCTTCCACGTGGCTCTGCGGGGTTTGAGGTGCTGGATTTGGGGTTTTCCTTGGAAAACTGGAAGGGTTTTTGGCCTGGTTTGTGTGGGGGTTTTTTTCCCTCCCCTCCCTTGCTTTTTTGGAGCTGGGAGTCACTGCTGCGAGTCCTGCCTGGCTTCTGGCCCAAAGTTGGCCTCTCTGGGTCAGCTCAAAGCGGTGTTTAACCTCCATTCCTTTGGAAAGGGAACCCCGCGCCCAGGAGCAGCATTTGCTCTGCAGGCGCTTGGAAGTGGCCCTGGGTTTGATGAGGTGCCGCAAGGGTGGTGACAAAGCCAGGAACATTGGGACAAACAGCTGTGCCAGACCTGCGTTTTCATCCCTGGGGGAGCAGGATTAGTCCCAAATCAGGCTGCAAAGTGCCTGGAAGCTCCTCATGCCTGCAGGGGACAGAGCAGCGTTAACTCAGCCAGGAATTGGTATTTTTTTGGCTTAAGCAGTGGATTGACCACATTGCTTGACATTTTGGAACCGCTGCCTGGTGCCTCAGTTTCCCTCACCTGGGGCTGTTCCCCTCTGAACTCAGGTTAATGACGAGCATTGTTGCAACTTCCGTGTCCAAATATTGCATTTTTCTTTTTCCCAGAGCTGTAAATGACACCTTGGAGGGGGAAAACGGCTTGTTCGGAGAATATTGAGTGGATACCTGGCAAAGCAGGAGGCCAGTGACTTCCTTTAGCCTGACTGGTGATGCAGAACCAGAGACCAGGAATCCACAGGACTCTGGTCTCCTGCTGAAAGGCCTGGTCAATGATTAACTTGATTTCTGCAAGCTGCTGACAACAATAAAAGGGAGTCCAGCCCCACAGCCCCAACACAAAAAGCCCCTGAGTGTTTAATAATTAAAGGCCTTGTGCTTTATCGGGGTAATGAGAATCGCCTTAGGGCTTATTCGGTGGCAGGTAATTGAATTAGGCTGTGGGATCCGGAAGGGGAAGGAAGTTAAGTGGAGAGTCTGGAAGACGGCACGGAGAAGCCTCTGGGATGCTGCTCAGTCTGAATCTTTCTGACCAGAGCAAGTTTTGTCAGCTTTTGCTGCTTTCTTCGTTTTTCTGTCTGATTCATTCACTGTGCTGGCAGACTTGGTGGAGTTGCCTCTTGAAGAACCATGGAATGGTTTGGGTTAGAAAAGACTTTCTAGTTTCACCCCCTGCCATGGGCAGGGACACCTTCCACTGTCCCAGGGTGCTCCAAGCCCTGTCCAACCTGGCCTTGGACACTTCCAGGGATCCAGGGGCGGCCACAGCTTCTCTGGGAAATCCATCCCAGCCCCTCCCCACCCTCACAGGGAGGGATTTCCTCCTAATACCTCCTATAAACCTGCTCTCTTTCTCTTTAAAGCGCTCTTACTTATCCTATCACTATCTACCTGTCTAAAAAAGTCCTCCCCAGCTCTGCTCTCTTGTAGATGTTCCTGGCCCAGGGGTGCTCCATTCCCTTCCCTTCATTTACGGACACGCTGACAGTGTCGTTATTTCTAATAAATGCTGATACTTTAACATTCCTTAAGAATTTTTTAGCTGAAAATCTGAGTCAGAAGAAACTGCCGAACTTGAGGTATTGTGGAGGTGGCTGGGCAGCCAGAGGAGGTGCTGGACCAGTGAACACCACTGGGGTTTCCACGGTGTGAGGCATCTGTGGTCCAGAGCTGCACGGGGGTGGTGGGACATGGAGATCTTGGCTCAGAGGAACTGAGGACAGGATTTGCCTGCCCTGTCTCCTACGAAGTCCCCGTGCCTTGTAAGAGGGAGTTAGGTTGGAAGGGGATTTTGAAGATGCTAAATCGGAATATCCCCACTGCGGGGAGAGTTTTGAATGTCAGAACTCTGGGGTCACCAGAGGTGGGAGGACTTCTGCTGCCAGAAGCTCTGTGTAGATCCTCTCTGCTGGGGTTCCATGGAATAATGGGACAAGGTGGGCCCTCCAGGGCTTGGATTCTGTGGCCACTTGAGATTTGTACAAGAGAAAGGGGTCAACTCTTCCCCTGATGCTTGAGGAAAGGATTCATTAAACGTGTCTTGATCTCTCTCTCGATTTCTGGCCCCGTGGTTCCAGCTGCCTCCTGAAAGACTCCTCTGGGGTGGGATGGTGCTGAGTTAATGCTGAAACCTCTTATTCGGCACAAACTTCCCAAGTTCCCAACTTCCGGGAGGCGTTGGAGCAATCCAAGAAGTCTCCTGGACCTGGTTTTCCAGCCTGAAACCTGCTGAGCCTCTGGCTCCCCTCCACGCTGATGCTGCCCCTTCTCTCTGCAGCCAAAAAAGCTCTCTCGTGGCTTTGTGGTGTGTTCATACAACTGGTTCCTGGGTCCGAGGAGCCCTCGGGCACAGGACCTGTTGTTTGCACTCTTAAATGGTCTCGGGGGGCCACAGCTCCTCCTGCACAACGTGGCTGCAGGTCCCGGGGCAACGTGAGCCAGGTAGGACCTGTCCTCCTGGCTTTTCCCAGAGCTCAGGAGCCAGCTCAGCTCAAGCCGAGAGGACCCAGAAATTCTGAGGATCGTCATTATGGAAAGGGTTAACCCTTTAGGAACTTTTTTTTGACGTCAAGATGCAAATATTTTTTCCTCTTCTCCTGATTTTTAACTGTGCTTTTTAAGGTTCCTTCAGATGGTGGCTCTAAGTGCTAATGAGCCTTATCTCTCCAGATACTGTCATAAAACACACTTATGAAGTTTATCAGCTCAGCAAGCTTTACATTTTATTGTAACGTGTGTTTGCACTTCCCTAAGTGGAACAGGGAGTATTTTGCCTCCACGGATAAACACAGCAGTTACAGGATTTGCTGGAGCTGATAGAAAAATCTACCCTGATTTTTATTTTTCCCCTCAGCTCTTGCTGAGAACTCTTGTTTTAAATGGATCAGGCAGCTCCTGCGTGGGCTCTGTAGCCTTCTAGTCTGCTGTGATCTTACATCATTCTTCCCTAAGGTGTGGGGAGCATTTTGTTAATTCAGTTGCTGAAGGATTTTGGGGGAAGGGGAAATGACAGGTTAAAAAAACCCTGAGCTCTTTTATTTTTTGGGGAAGAACACAGAGGAAAACATGTTTTCTCTCTGTCCACCACAGAACATGCAAACTCAACAGTGTCTGACAGTAATGCTGAGTCTGTGCTGGCTTGGGATGCAGCACGGAATACCCAATTCCTGTTGATTCCCAGCAAGCTGGATGGGAGTTGGCAGGAATTTTACGAGCAGATTCATTTGGCTTAGCTGATTAAAATAGCATTAATTGGGCAGCCACACGGTCGTGGAGTTTGGGGCGAAACTTGCTCTGGTTTCTGCACTTGCCACGCGCAGGATGGAGGAGTTTCCCAATTGGAGCCAAACTTTCCTTTCTTGGAAAAACTTCATGGAGTCTTCCAGGGACCGAAGCAGCAAAATTGGCCTTGAAGTGTAGCAGGAGGTGGCTTTCTGTGCTGTAGAGCAACAGATGATTTCCCCTAGATGTGAATGAAGCACTGAGACAGGCCCACAGAGATATCTGAGCTTAGCTTAAAACCCTGCCTGATGGTCCTGGCTGGCTGAGGCCGTCCTGGGAGGAACGGGCAGAAGTTTAACCAGAACCTTGGTCTGCTGCTGAAATTCTCAGGGTTTCTGTGGAGCAGCCTCCCAGCACAAGGAGGGTCAAGCCGCTGTTGTTTCCGAGGCCCAATCCTTTTGGAAGAGGTCAGTTGGTGAGCAAAAGAAATAATCCTGGGCAATTAAGAGTCTGTTTTTGAAGTACACAGGGAGGTGTGTTGAGTCTGAGCCCTGGGTGATGTGTGGGAGGTGACAAAGATGAATTGTTCTGAAGCACAGAGCCCACGGCTTGACACTGGGACTTCTGCTTCTGGATCTTCAGCACCTCTTCACTCTGGCCATGGAGAGACCTCAGAGCTCCTTCCAGTACTTAAAGGGGCTCCAGAAGAGCTGGAGAGGGACATCGGCAAGGGCCTGGAGGGACAGCACAAGGAGAATGGCTTCCCATTGCCAAAATGCAGGATAAAATGGGATATTGGGGAGAAATCCTTTCTGTGAGGGTTGAGGTTGCTCGGAGAAGCTGTGGCTGCCCCTGGATCCTTGGAAGTGTCCAAGGCCAGGTTGGACGGGGCTTGGAGCACCCTGGGATAGCAGAAGGTGTCCCTGCCCTGGCAGGTTCTTCTCATGACTTGCTGGGACTTTTGTGGCCTTCCCTCAACTGATCCTAAAAGGAACATTGCCATGCCCTGCTCCTCGTGGTTTTCCTGCAGCTAATTATTCCCAGTGTATTCCCAGTGGGAACCCCTGTGGGCAACCCCTGCTGAGTTGGGGGCCTTGTTTTTTCACTGTTGAAATATCCTCGTTGTCATCTCCTTCGGCAGATTGATTATTATTTTTTTTTTCAAAGATTGGTGATCTGATGCTTGGTATCGCAACAAAACAAAGCCGGGCAGCCCTGGGGGTGTGACTGCACTTTTTTTTTGGAGATTGCAGCTGAAGATTTTCGGTGAAGGTCATGTCCTCCAGAGGACCCTGTGGGGTTTTCCAGCTCTTGTTTTAGGATTGCTGTCAGCAAACCCCTCGCTCTGCACAGTGTCCAAGGTGTGAAGTTTAATTTTCTGGACACTGGATGGTTCTCCTTGGCTGTGCCTGGAGCTGAGATTGGGGTGGCTCTGTTTTGCCCTGGTGGCCGGGCAATGCCACACTTGGGGTCCATGGGAGGTCCTGGCAGCTGACTGCCCTCGGGGTGAGATTTTTGGAGTGGATTTACCGTGCTGGGCCTTGGCCCGGGAGCTCCTCACTACCTGCAGGAAGGGTCGCTGTGTTGTTTGCAGGAGCTCTGCCAGATTCCCAGTGGGGGAAACAATTTTGCTTCCCCCAAATCTCGCTTTGGGTTCAGCATCTCCCGATTCCCGTGGCAAACCAGTCAGTTGTGTCTCCCGTGGGTGCAGAGCCTCTCCTGAGGCGGTGAGGGCTCATCAAAGCCTTGAAAATTATTCAGATAGTCAAAGAAAATGTGTTTCCACTTGAGTTTAACAGAAAGGCCGCAGTATTTTGGTGTTGCTCAGCTCCTTTCCGTCCTGCTCAATGGTGTGAGGTGACCCAGCCCATCCCGGTGGGGTCGGGAATCTGGGAGCCAGCTCAGTGATTGCACTTGGGATGAGCGTCCACCTTGGACTGCATCCACTGGTGCTGGCCGCAGGGCCTCTCCCGGGACAATCCATGACTTCAGGGACCTTTCCCAGCTCGGGAACACAGAGTTCAGCTGCTCTCCAGTGCTGCCCATCTCCTCTGACAGGAAACCCAATCCTGCAGCCCAAGCCCCTCTGGGGACACTTCACCAGAACTGATACTTGATTTAAAAGAACTGACTTGTTTGGCTTAATCTTGACAAAATTCTTTTCTAGCCCTAATCCTCTCCCAGTGTAAGGTGAGATCTTGAAATACCTGGCAAACTTAGAGCTCGGCTCTCTCTCTGCATCTCTAGGCCTCTCTGCAATCAAAGGTGAGGGGGGGTAGGGGCGTTCTCAGCCCCTGCCAAAGATAAATCTCCTGCTGGGAGCGAGCAGGGAGCTCTTTCCCAGTCTGTGGTTAACAAGTTGATCTGACAGGCCAGAGGTGAAGCAGCCACTTGAGCTGAATTACAGGGTCTGACCAAAGATCCAACACTTCCTCTGGCTCATTAGCACAGCTGTGTTGCATCCCTGGGGACTATTTCTATCTTCTGGCTTGTCCCGTGTTGACTCTGGAAATCCGGAGGCTTAGCATGAGTTTGGAGAGAGGGCTGGAGCTGAAGAGCTGCCCTTGGGAGGGCGTGAGCTGCACTGAAGAAGGCTTTGAGCAGCCCCTGTGGTCAGTGTTACGAGCTGTAATGCCCATGCTGGTTTGTGGAGCTGAGGAAAACGGGTTTCCAGGCAGAGCCGCGCCTCTCTGCAAGGTGCAGGACAGATGCTGGGCTGAAGGGGAGTGGGACCAGCCCTAATCCTGCACTTGCAGGATCAGCAGCTCCCCTGAGCTTGCAGAGGGTTCACAACCCTGAGCTGCTGTTGTGGAGATGCCGTGAAAGTCACTGCGGTGTCTGCGGGGATTTTGTGTTGCCCGTGCGTGGCCTGGGTCCAGCGGGGCTGTCCCAGACACGCAGGGCGGGAGGCACCGGGGAAGGAGCAGGGCATCCTCCCGCAGCGCTGCAGCCCTGGGGCTGCTCGAGGCTCACGGAAAATCTGAGCCTGGCGCTGGGAGCGGGGAGCTGAGCTGAGAGCCGGGCCTTGGCTGACTCGCAGGGACAGAAACCCCTCAGTGTGGGGCTGCCGAGGCTCGGTGGTTGCAGCGTGGTGGATGAGGGGTGCCGCGACCCTCCGAGTAACGTCTGCACAGGGGCTGGAGCCGCTCTGGCAGAGCCACCGCGCTTCTGGTGACAAACTCAGATGCACCAAGGCCCCCGTTCTGCCCTGTTAGTCGAGCCTCCATTTCTAGGTGGCTTCCTGGAGGGAGCAGCTCAGGAGGGGTCAGACTCCCATAGGGTGAGGCAGGCAGCATCAGCTTTGGTCAGAGAAGCAGCTGGCACGCACACACGCTGCAGGCAACAAAAGAGCCAAGGAAGGATCTTTAGCATGGTATTCCAAGAAGAGGTTTTGCTTCCCTGTCAGGATCACCTCATCATGAAGGGAACCAGAGGCCAAAGACAAAATGGGGGAGGGGTTTTGGGTTTATAGAAGGGTTCCATGGGGTATCAGGCTGCAAGGCGGGACAGAGACGGGACCAGTAAGGAGGGACTAGGTTACAAGGGCAAATGGGAAAACAGGGGAGGGATAAAGGGACAGGGAGAACAACAAATCAATCAAAGGAACAGAACTGGGAGCAAACTGTGTCTTAGGAGAAGCCTGTCACTCAAGCCTGGGGGAGAATTCCCTGTCACAGCCCCCAGTGGGCTGGGTGACCCCAACATTCAGTGACCCCAACATTCAGTGACCCCGTGACATGATGGCTCTGGGTGTGTTTTTACCAGGGGCTGGATGTTCCCTCTCATAGACTGGGGCAGAGGAGTGACTCCCAGTGCTCCCAGAGGCTCCAGAGAGCTGGAATGAGGTGAGCAGCTCCCGGGGATGCTCTGCTGCTGTTGGACACATCAAGGGCAGAGGCAGGGATGGGTCAGTGGCCTTGTCCAAACAGCTGCTCCTCCCTGCCTGCATGGGGCTGTTTACTCTGCTCCCAGAGCTCTCTGGAGGCTCCTTTCGAGTGCTGGTGATTGATGTGGCTCTGAAGCTGCTGTCTGACCTGTCTGGATGTGTTCAGTTCTCCCCGGCTGTGGGTGAAGGGAGCAGAGGTTGCTCAGGTTCTGCGTGGCTTTGGGTGCTGCGGCTGTGCCGCAGGACTGCTCTCACGGTGAGCAGCCTC
Source organism: Dryoscopus gambensis (assembly GCA_013389985.1). Taxonomy (NCBI): domain Eukaryota; kingdom Metazoa; phylum Chordata; class Aves; order Passeriformes; family Malaconotidae; genus Dryoscopus; species Dryoscopus gambensis. The sequence goes on from WEIT01033454.1 coordinate 252,130, forward strand.
TGAGCCGCGTCAGGGATTTGCTGCGCATCCTTTGGCTCTTCTTAGAGCCCCAAGGGGCTGTTGGACTATGGATTATATCTGAAAATGCCCTCAACATGTGCCTGACAAAGCCGAGCCTGCTGGGTTGGAGTTTCTCCTCCTGTTGCAGCAACAGAGGGGACCCAAAGACAACTTTATGGGACTCCTCCTGCTGACTTAGTGAGCTCGGGAGTGTTTAAAAGCAGGAAACACCAAGCTTCAGCCCACGAGGTCTGGCTGCAAAGCAAGATGAGCAGTGCAGGCTTCACTTTCGGGGTGCAGCGCTGCACCTGCTCTCTTCTCCCGGAGCCTGGCTGGGAGGTGCGTGGCTGGATTTCCAGGGCAGCTGCTGCCCTTGCTTCAAGCACCAGCCACACGTTGCTCTTGCTCCTGTCAGCTGCCCGAGCTCCTCTGTTTGTGTGTCTAAATCTTGAAGGCTGGGAGAAGGAAGAAACCTGACCAGTGCAATGGAAACCTTCAATTCCCCGCGGTCCCTGGAGGAGAAGAGCAGCTCCAGGCTGGAGCTAGGAATGAACTCCGCTTGTACACTGCCTCGCCTCTCCAGGAGGAGCAGCAGCCAGGAAAAATATCAACAGTTCCATTAAAAAGTCTGCTGGTTTGCTAAAGTAGTGGAATAAACATACCTGTAGGTAAAACGGCCCGAACCGCACAGGAAACATTAACGGCAGCGAACACACGCAGCCTCGCCGCCTCTCCCCGCGGATCTCCCCGATAAAAAACACTGCCTCCATGGCGATGGGGACATCAAACAGCAGCTGGGGGGATTATTCTTAGCTGGGGAAGAACTGGCTCGCGTGAAACAGGGGCTCGGCGGTTTCCTAGAAAGGCAAAACCTGGGCTGAGCCTGCCCTGTGCTGCTGCCCGGTTGGGGGCGGGGGGCTGGAGTGGAAATCGAGGCAGGATGTGGTTTGGGGTGGTTGATAGCCCTCTGTTTGATTTTTATTGCCCCTTCTTAGCTTTCTGATCCCTGTTTCTGTGGGAATTGTGTGCGGCTGACCTGCTTTTTGCTCTAACCAGTGGAAAAGCTGGGATGAAAACCAGTGGGAAGTGGGAAACACCCTGGGAGCTTGTGGAAGAGTGGGGTGGGTGTGGTAGCACTAAATGGGGGATCTGACCATCCCCAGCCATCAGTGTGGGGTGGAGTTGGCCCCTTCTTACCTGCACAGACCCCAAATCCATCCTCTGACCTCTTTGGGACGGGGGGAATGGAGGGAGACCCGTATTTCGTATTTCAGTGAGGGGACGTGAGCCTCGAGCACGGCTGGAGTGCGAGATGCTGCCAGCGCTCCTTGGAGCAGCGAGCTGCCCATAAAACCCAACTTCCCCTTGGCCATGCCCAGCAAATATGGTCTGCCCAGAAAACCCGTGTGGAAAATGCCTTTGGTTGCAACCAGATGGCACCTGTCAAGCACCGGGAGACATTTCTATTAGTGCTCTTATTGGAGTGTTTTGGATCCCTCCCAGGCCCGAGCTGTCCTCCCCGAGGCAGATTGACGGGATTATTGCATGCTAGAGACAGTCCCGGTGCTCCCGGGCCTCATCTGCGCAGCCACTTAGCACAACTAATCTGAACTGACTTTTAAAGTGGATTAGTTCAATTACTCTTAACTAGCCCCGGTGGAAACACTCTCCTTGGGGATTAAAGATCCTTAATTCGCTTTAACAGGCTTGATTTCGATGCAAAGCAGGCTAAACTGAATTAAGGGCACTTCAGAGCCTTGTTTGGAGGAGGCACTCCAAAACTGATGTGGTTTAACCAGGCCGCTTTGCATTCCTGGGCTCGATTCATTCCAGTGGAGCGCTGCTGGAGTGTCCCCTTACCGGTGACTAATGCAGGCAGCCGCTCAGATAGAGAGCTGCAAACACATGGCCTCAGCTGATGTGTGATCCAGCTCCTCTGAGCACCTCTTGCATCTGCTGAGCCACTGCTTAAAATCGGTGTTTTAGAGGTGTTTGCTTTCCCTTAATTTTTTTTTAACTTTTTTTGCTCCTCGATCTTGCTTTTTTTTTTTCTCTTTAACTCTTCAAACCCAGCTCTTTGCTTTTTCACTTAAAAATGCAGGGCAGTGAGTCACACATCAGCTTTTCCCTGCTGCCCTGAAGTCTCTGGGTGAGCTGGGAATGCTTGACCAAAAGCACACTCCTCCTTTAGCGGAGGAGTTCCTCTCCCGTTGAGGGTGAGCTGTGGTTGTGAAAGACTTCTTGGCCTGAGCTTTCCTGAAGTTTGAGTGAAAAACAGTAATTTCCATGTGGTGCACTGGATAATTCTTGCGTCGGAGGGAGCTGGGTGGGACGGGGCTTTTCCTCTGCGTTTGAGGTGTTGGGTGATGTGGGTGTGGAGGAGATGAGGGGAATCCTGCCAGTGCAGATCCCTGAGGGGAAAAATGATCATGACAGTTCTTTTTTCCTTCACGTTGATCCTGAACATTTTGACTCTGAAGGGGACAAGAGGTAGCACTGACCCCTCTGCAGATGGGGCTCTCCACCTTTTATCCTCATCCCTCCACCCCATTTTCTGATCTGCCACCATCCCGACACCTTGCCCTTCCCACGAGACCCCTGCTTTGGATCCAAATTCCATCCCCGAGGAGCAGCTTCCAGCAGATTGCGGAGGGAATGGCTGCTTGGCACGGCTCTGCCACCTTTCCTGGGGACACTGGCCGAGGAGAGGAAGGGTTAAACCCAGCGACTGAAGCGAGTGCCAGCACTGCTCTGGGTAAGGCTTCTCCGGCGTGCCAGAGCAAGGTTTATTTTACTAATAGCCCTGTGTAACTTCACCCTCCCCTCCTGCTTAGGATATTTCAGCTCCTCTCCTTAGTTCAGCATCACCTCAGAGCTGGGGGAGCAGTTTGGGTGGCCACAGCAGCAGCTGGCAGCCGTGGAAAGATATTTTATTTTTTTTTCAGAACAAACCTTGAATTTCTTTAGGTTGGGTTTTTCACGCCTCTCCTGAAGGGTCCCCGCAGGCTGCGGAGAAGGGAACAGACACTGCACACAGGCAGGACATGGATGCTGCCCTGATGGGCTGGGGCTGTGAGACCTCTCTGTGCTGCAGCTCCGAAATCCCTCAAAGGCCCCTCTGTGCTGCCCTGCAAAGGCTGTGTCTCGCTTACGGCTCTGCCTGAACCCTAAGCCGATTTAACCTCATTTTCTTGCCACCTAGGAACTCCTCCTTCCCTCTCCACGGCAGCCCGAGGACATCACCAGGCTGCTCCTCAGTCCCTGGTGGCCTTCAGGCTTGGCTGGGGGCTTGGCACAAACAGTGGCAGCGCGGCTGCTGTGGGTCTGCACTAAATCTGGTTCCTCTGGTGGGGTTTTCTGGAGTGCTGATGGAAATCAGTGGCCAGATTTGGGGAGGTTTTCTCTTATTCTTATCATGGAATGGGTTGGGTTGGAAAGGAACCTTAAAGATCATCTTGTTCCACCGCCTGCCATGGGCAGGGACACCTTCTGCTATCCCAGGGTGCTCCAGCCTGGCCTTGGACACTTCCAGGGATCCAGGGGCAGCCACAGCTTCTCTGTGCCAGGGCCTCACCACCCTCACAGGGAATTATTTCTTTCTAACATCTAATCTAACTCTCTATTCCTGCTCAAAGAGTACCCTCACAAAGAAATACCTTCTTTTCATTCTAATTTTTAATTGAAAACATTGTTTTTAATTACCTGAGCCAAGAGCTCTGTCTCCTGAGGTTTTGGTGGTAATGCCAGGTGAGTTTAGCACCGTGAGGTGCCGGTGTTTCCTTCTTTAAGGCACGAGGCCATTAACTTCAGTTTAGCATCTCTTAAGACTTTTTTGGGGGACTATTCCTCTGGGAAGTACTGAAAGCAAAGACTCCTGAGAACACATCAATTTTGTGTAAGGGTCCAACTTGCAACTTCCCTCCTGAGAAGACACCAAGGTGTTGCTGAGAACTGTTTTTCACCTCAGGACAGGTTTTTATTTGGGAATGGTGCTGTTTTCCAACCTCAGGCTCTATAAAGAGGTGCATTAATACATCCTGCTAAAGCTTCTCCTCTCTTAGGGGTACCTGGGGGGACTCCCATCCCTGGAGGAGTTCAGCAGGTTGGACGGGGCTTGGAGCACCCTGGGATAGTGGGAGGTGTCCCTGCCCAGGGCAGGGGGTGGAACTGGATGATCTTTAAGGTTCCTTCCATCCCAAACCATCCCATGATCCTCTGCCTGTTCTAAGACAGCTTTTTGAAGGCCTTTTTGAGGTCAGGCTCACGAAGTTTGAGTTTGTGACCATCATCTACGGAGGGAGTCCAATAAAAGCTGCCTTCAAGGTGGGAATTATTCACATCCAGGAGCAGCCCAGTGGCATTGTCCCCATCCCTTGTGGCTTCCTGGGGGGATTGTAAGGCTCCAGAGCCGCTCTTGTAAGGAGTCAGGAGTGCTGGAAACCTAAGTGAAGACCTGGGAGCTGCATTTTAGGCCCACATTAAATGATTTTGCTTGTGGTGCCACTTCTTCCATCGTGTGTTGCTGTGACCATTGGGCAGGCGCGTAAAGGATCTGCTGGAGTGGCCCTAAAAATGGGCTTTCGGTAGGTAGAACATAGCTGGCAACACCTAAACTGAAATTTTCCTCCTGTAAACCTTCAATCTGAGGGATATTGACCTGTGGCATTCACGGGACTGGTGAGGTTTTCCTTATTTTCTGTGCAAGTTGCCCCCTTCTTTCCACTCGTGCAGTTTTTCCGCAGGGGTGGAAATTCTGCTGTAGGAGATCCTCAACTCCCGTCTACAAAAATGAAATAATCAGTGTCAAAATTGGGAGTAATGGATGGAGTGAGGTGTTGGTGCGTGGATTTTGTGGCTTTTTGTGGTTTCGGGTTGGGAAGAACAAACCTAGGAAGGTTTGAAGAACCTAAGAACTTCTCGAGTTCTTGCTGCGATCAAGTGGTGGAGGAGCTGAACAGAATTAAATTTGGGGTAGAATCACAGCTGCTGCCAAGTCCTGTCCCTGTGACTTTGAGGACCCAAAGGAGAAATTTCTTTGCAGACCAAGCTCTCGTCCAGTTAGATGAGGCCAGCATCTTCCCCAGCAGTTCCAAACAGGAAGATGATGATCTCAAAATCACTGAAACCTCTTAAAAATCACTCAAAATCTCTGCTGTGGGATTTATATACATCCTGCTTAATGGGTTCACACTGGAACACTTCTTGATCTCTTGCTGCCCTGTTTTCAGCAGCCTCTGGGCAATCTGGGGGCCGTTGCGTTTAGGTGCCAGGATAATTTGGCAAGGATTTGTCCTTTTTAGTGGTTTCTTTCCCACCTCACTGTTTAAAGCAGCTCTAATTCCACGGTGCCCTAATTGTGATATGCAAACCTTAAAGGGAAAATCGCAGCCAATGTATTTTAAGATCCTTTTGGGCATGCGGCCCCCTACTTAACGTGATAAATTTGGACAGCTTTTCTCACTAAGGAAAATAAAAAGCTTTCCAAATCAAGAAAATTATGTAAGCAAATCCGGTGAGTGTGCTCTAAAATTAAACCTGCCTGGCAAGCTTTGGGACCTTTAGTGTGGAACCGGTGTTGGGGTTTTTTGGGGGGTTTTTGGTTCAGGTTTTCTTTTTGGGAGCTGTAAAACCTTGCTGGGGAATGTCCAATGGTGTCCTGACTTTCTCTCTGATCCACCCATCCATTTATTATGACCAAATGTGGAGGAACATAGAATTATCAGGGACCATCCTTGCCCAGGACCCACTTCCCATCATCCTAAATGAGCCACAATAGGAATTGGCCCAGAAATTTTATGGAAGCACTGGTCGACTTGTCCTGTTCCTTCCTTGATCTCCTGCCATGCAGCATCCAAAGGCATGACTCTGCAGAATTCCAGAATGGTTTGGGTTGGAAGGGACGTCAAAGCCCATCTCATTCCAACCCCCTGCCATGGGCAGAGGAACTTCCACTGTCCCAGGCTGATCCAAACCCGGTCCAGCCTGGCCTTGGACACTTCGAGGGACGGGGAATCCACAGCCTCTCTGGGAACTGCAGTGCAGTTGTAGCTCGGTGTGGGTTTTCTGTGCCGGAACAAAGTTGTGGTGTCTCATTATCCGTGACCCAAATTGTCTGGTGTGAGCTTCCTGAACCCAGAGGTATCAAACTGCAGTGGACACTCTACAAATGATAATTATTCCAGGATGAAGGAGGGATAGAAAGATTTTTTTTTTTTACTGGTCACTTTTCCATAAATCCCTGTCTCCTCATTCCATGTGCATGGGGGAATTCTCTTTTCTTGCTGTGGTCTTCATCCTCCCTCCCGTTGTATCACCTAAACTCTGCTCCACTTTGTCCAAGGTGTGTTTCTCTGTGGCACGTGGCCAAAGTTGCTTTGGAGACCTTCATTCCCTTGCTGCAAACTTGGACGAGCTGAGCATTTTCCTCCAGGGATGGCAGTCAACAGCTTCCTCCTGAGGGAGGTGGGGGTGCAGGCAGTGATCCCCTCTCTGGTGACCAGTGACAGGATCCAGGAGAGCGGCAGGAAGCTGTTGAGGGGTTCAGGTTGGAGATCAGGGAAAGGTTCTTCCCCCAGAGGGTGCTGGCACTGCCCAGGCTCCCCAGGGAATGGGCACGGCCCCGAGGCTGCCAGAGCTCCAGGGGCGTTTGGGCACTGCTCTCAGAACAGGGTGGGATTGTTGGGGTGTCTGTGCAGGGTCGGAGTTGGAGTCGTGATCCTTGTGATTCCCTTCCAGCTCAGGATATTCCATGATTTGCGCGTCTCCGTGAGGTTTCCCTGCTGGGACTGTGGTGCCAATGCCCTTCCAGTTTGGAATGGGAGGAAGGGAGACACTCACCTCTGCCTGAAGCTGTTTTCTCCACCCAGAGCAGGAATTAATTAACCTTCTTGGCATTTGTTCTGAGGCATCTTTGGGCTGCTGGGAGCCTGGGGTGACCTTTAGGGGTTCATGGCAGCTTTCCTGGCCAAAGCCATCTGTAAACACCTGTAAAACCTCATCTTTTCGCTCTCTGGAACCTCACATTGTGCTCTTAGTTCTTGTTGCCCCCACCAGCTGTGTCAGCTCGGCCTCCCAAGGCGTTGCCGTGCGGGGAAAATCTCCCCTGATCCTGTTTGACTCCTTCATCTGCAGCCTGGGGACAGGTTTCCAGCAAACACACGGAGCAGTTGTTAGCGTTGCTATCCTTCCCCTCTCTCGTTCTTGGCCCTTGGTCCTCCCGAGCTCGCGCAGCCAGGAGACACTGAAATCCCGACTGCGCGGAGCACAGGATGGATAAACATCTTAATCTCGCGGATCCTTCAATCTAAATGTTTTCTGGGGCCCTCCTTCAGGCAGGATTAGCTGGCGACGGCGTCCCAAAGGTCGCAGCCTTGCTCTGGCTCACGCCGCTCAAGGTGCTGAACGCGTGTGAAAGCCTCAGCAAAAGGCCTGAGATGCCATCACTGTCCTCCGAGGCTCCGGGGAGCATCTGTGTGTCCTCCTGGGCTTTGGACTTTGGTCTTGGAGCCCTGCCTGCCCCTGTTAGCCATTGTGATAGCGTTGCCTGGAGCGCCCAAATGTGACATGTAGCAACTGGCATTTTGGCTACACTTAAGTGTAAGATTTTTCCAGTGTAGGTTTATATCTGGTTTGTTGGGGTTTTTTTTCCCCCCCCTCTCTCTCAAGTGTGTGCATATTACTGTTATGATTTATTTTCAGGCTCCAACTTGGGTTTTATCACTTGAAATGCTTTGGAAACTTGGAGAGCTTGGAGAGCTTTTTTTTTTTTTTAAATTAGTGGCAAGGCCCCCTTTACCTCGGAGGAAAATTCCAGGGTGAAGAATGCTTTTGATTCACAAAGAAATTAGGGTAGAAAGGTTTTCCTCTTATCTTTGCGTTCTTCGGGCGTTACTTTCCTCCTTGAAGCCGCCATTTGCTTCGCTGAAGTTCACTCTGCTTCTTGACAGCTCTAGAATGGATCAGCGTTTGTTATTGGAATGTCAAAGCCCTCAAGTTGGACAGAAAGTGATGATCCAGGGAAAACAGTGTTGAGTTCTTGCTTAAAGTCACACAGGATGAACACAAAGAGTATTTTTGATGATAAATAGCAGTATTTTTGCGCTAGGATGGGTTATTCTTGCTCCCTTGATCCTGAAACCCGTAACAGCAAAGTGAGCGTCTCCCAGTCATTCCCTCCCTGTGAAACGTCTCCCCGTGATTTTGTTTTCAGTGTTTCTCGTTGCTCCAGCCGCCTGTGAGCGATGCGTTGTTGGGGCACTCTCAGCCATTGCTATTTCGGGGCTGGAGAGGGGTAAACCGGAGGGATTCCTTTCTCCACCACCAGGAAAACCAACGGCACCCCAGGGAATGTGGTGAAGCGGGAGCTGGCAGAGCCGGCGAGCTCCTGCCGCTCTTGTTCCTGCGGCCCAGGCCTCGGGATCGCTCGCGGGGTTCCGGGAAGGGAGGTGTGAGGCCTGCGGGTTGGGGTCCCTGGGGGTGCAGGGTGAGGGATGCTGGATCCCTCCCCAACCCCAGGGAGGCCTGGGGGAAGGTTTGGCAGGAGGCTCTCCCGGGGGAGCCACCGAGGCTGGGGGTGGGACGGGGCCCTTGACGCGGGGCCAACGGGAAAGCCTCGGGCTCGGACGGAGAGAGGGGCTGGGGAATGTGAGCCCATCTCCCAGGGAAGGACGTGGCCAAGTTCTGTCACAGAGCTCTTGGGTTTCAGCTGCTGCTTCAGCAACGTGGTTGTGCAGGATTTGCTTGAAAAGCCGGGAATTCTGGTTCAGTTTGTTGGAGAAACCGAAGGGAGAGCTCACCCTGGGGTGTGTAAACTCCAAACGTCCTTGAATTTCCTGAATTTCTCTTCAATTTACATCCATGCCCTTCCTTTTAAGTAAGTTTTGCCACAGGATTCAAGGAAAAAAAAGTAGTTCAGGCTGAATTGGAGGGCTCAGATTTTAACTTCCTTTGCCCTGAAATGTCTTCGTGTACTGAGTGGGCAGCTCTGGTTCTGCTTATCCTCCCTGCTGGGAAGATTTATTCATAGGCAAGTTTTTCTTTATTTTTTTTTAAATTGGAAATATAAGTCTACTCTTGCTTCAGTATCATTATTCATATTTTTTTTAGATTTTACTCTATAGCTGATCACCTTTGTGACACTTGGAAATTCATTTAGATCCTTCTGGGTTTATTTTTTTAATATTTTTTAGCTTATTAACTCTTAATTCTGATAGGCTCCATGTAACCGTGCCCTGTATCCTCCTGGGAATATAATGACTCAGTCTCCAGATCCACAGAGAGAGGTGGGATGTGGGATTTGTACAGCTAAGCCCACGTGCATTTTGGAGACAGATGGAAACTCCATTTCAGGCTGGGGCTGCTCCGGTCGTGATTAGCTCTAATGAGCATCTGTTGATGGAGTAGTTCAAGAGGGGTTCTCAGTGTTCTTTATCCCTGCGCGTGTTGGGATATCAAGAGCTAAACCTAAAAGGAGGAGTCAGGTTGTTTGTGAAGACTTCCAGCAAACACGTGTTGCTCATGGAATACGCTCAACGTTGGGGTTTAATCCTTATTTTAATTTTTATTTCCCTTGTTGTCGTGCTTCGGTATCGGAATGATTCCACCTGCACTGTCAAAAATACTCACTTTTTATCTCTTCACTCGCACCCTGGGATTTCCATGGTGGGTCTGTAGCCCCAGGTATAAACTGGCCTCCCTGCAATTTGCTTATCCCTTGTAGTGCTGGACACAATTCCCGGCAAATCCATGGAAAAACTGAGTGTAGCCACCAAAGTGCATCTGGAAGTGAATCCAGCTGTAGCTTGTGATTCCGTGCCAGCACCTCGAGTATCTGGAGACACCTTTTACTGCACGATTACTGCTAATTAAGGGTTCCCGGTTTAATTTGGGAAGCTCCAGAGGAGAGCGGCAGGAGTTACCTCAGTCATCCCCTCCATGCCTGCGCCCTGCCGTGGAATCCTGTCCCGTGGTTCCGTGCGAGGTTCATTCCGCAATTCCTCCCCTCTTCCACTGAACGGGCAATTACTGAATATTTCTTTACTGTTCTCGTTAACTGCCTGGCCCCAGGGCTGATTTAGAACACATTATCCATGTTCTGTATTCCATGGAAAACGCATTTGGGTCCTCGTGGGTGTTTTTAAGGTGCTGTCTGAGACACAGAGCTCAGAGAAAGCTGTCCAGAGTCTGCTTACCTCCAGCAACCCTCCTGACACTGAAAATCATATTTCTTTTCATTACTTTGGAGTACTTGGAATTATTATAGGTCATCCCATGTTTAGTTGTCACACCAAGGGAACCTACAGCCTGGAAAATGAGGAATACTGATGACATGGGAACAACTGTGAATGCTCTTTCCCTGAGTTTGCCTTTTATTGTGACACTACGAGAATGAATTTTTAATTCTCACAAATGAGTTTGCTCATCCTGTTGCCCCACTGCCTCCTTTCCCTTTAGCTGTCCTGAGGGAATGAAGATGAGATGGGAATCTGGAAAAGGATTCTGCTCCCTTGCAGAATATGGCCATTTTTCTGTTCTTTTGAATAGAATTGATTTCCTGCTGCATACATAGAATTATGCTGATGTTTCCTGGCCCTTGAGTGGCTCAAATACAGGTCATTTGTCTGTAATGATTTTGTTCCTTCTGCTTCTCCCACTCCCAGCTCCCAGAGGATTTCACAAGGAATAATTTAGACACCAAACGTTCAAATCTCTTCATCTCTTTCGCAGATGAATCCTGCAGCACTCTGCATTTCAGAGGAATTTAGGGACGTAGATAATAATTTCAAATGAGATGTCAGCTAAATGCCTTTGAATCTTTAAAAAACTGATTCTCCAGGCCTGGATTGGGAACGGATCCTGTATTTTCAACGCAAGCAATTTATGTTGTGAGGCAGAACATCCTCTTGGGTCAACGCTCTGTGCTGAGTGCAGAAATTGCACCAGTTGGCTTTGGGTCTTTGCGGTTGGCCTTTCCCAAATGTGTTGATTGTTGGGATCCCTCTCAGCTTCTGGCCTCGCTGTAGCTTCTCACAGATGAAACCTAACACCCTCCATTCAGCTGAAACTCAACAATCTTTGTAAAGGAAAAGATTCAAACCCTGTACTGGAGATTTGTTGGGGAACAGACCCAAAGCAACCCTCATTTCTGAGCTCTAAAGAGTAAAACTCTGAAGACAAAGGGAAATCACAGAATCACACAATGCTTTGGATTGGAAGGGACCATAAAATCATCTCATTCCACCCTCCTTGCCACGGGCAGGGACACCTTCCACTATCCCAGAGTGCTCCAAGCCCTGTCCAGCCTGGCCTTGGACCCTCCCAGGGATCCAGGGGCAGCCACAGCTGCTCTGGGCACCCTGTGCCAGGGCCTGCCCACCCTCACAGGGAAAAACTCCTTCCCAATATCCCATCCATCCCTGCCCTCTGGCAGTGGGAAGCCATTCCCTGTGTCCTGTCCCTCCAGCCCTTGTCCAAAGTCCCCCTCCAGCTCTCCTGGGGGGCTCCCATTAGGTATTGGAAGCCTTTTCCTTTTTTCCTCAAGTTCTTTGGGACTTGGAGGTGCCCAGTGTGGGACATTGAAGGGACATGGTGTTAGACCATGGCAGCTTTACTGATCCCTCAGTGCTGCTCAGACAGCATCCTTTTTCTGGGTAACCCATGAGTTAGGGACTGCGTCTCTGCTCCGCGGCTTTTCTGAGCTCTTGGTGGGTGTTCTAGAAAACAGGAACTCGCACAGATTGCTTGAAGGTGTTTTGGATGATGTTTACATGCTGGGATAACTCTAAACCTGTTGGACACTCTTCCCCATGAGAGTTTTCCCTCAAGATACTTCCTATCATGTTTTCTTGTACTTTTTATTTAGAATTGGGAATGTTTCTCCCTTTAGGGCACCAGGGAAGAGGGACGCAGGGATTGGCAGAGGAATAAGAGTGTAGCTCTGCTTTTGTTGGGACTTCCTTCTCAACCACGACCAGCTTGCAAATCAGATGGTTTCTTTACCTGCTCTGCTGCTCCTGAGGTCACCTTTTTTAGGCAGCGGTTGTAACTCGAGGCTGGCTCTGAGCTGGTTCTTGGAATTGAAGCGGAACAGTCCCAGTTTGATGAAGGATGAGTCTCATGGAGCTGGGGAGCAGCTCTCAGCTCGATGAATATGGATGCAGCTGTGGCATCCCACAACTGCTCATCCAGCCCTAAAGCCAGGCTCTGTCCCCCCGAAAGGAGCCCGAAATCTCCCAAAACACCGTGAGGAACAGCTGCCACATTCAGTGAGGATTGGGCTGGCGAGGCACACCGTGACATAATACGCCTTTGCCCTCTGTAATCTTTTACCCCTTCCACCGTCCAGGCACACAAGAGCCGATTCAATTCTTAATCTTGGTGTAACGAAACCACCTCGTGGTTTGTGTGTTTGAGTCGATCTAAATTGGGATGGCAGGACCTCTTGATTCCGACAGCTTTAGGCTATTTTAGGTGGTGAAAATCTGCCACTGGCACTATGGGAGGCATTTATAAGTAACAAGCTAATTATGTAAAATGCACACTGTCCACTTGTTAAGATCTTCTTAAAGTTTCATAATCTAATCAGAATTTGCTATGTATAACACTTGGCTTGTTGTCCTCCCCCCTGCCTTTTTAATGCCATTTTTTGGGGCGGGGGTTGATCAATACAGGAAGGAAATGCTTTCCTTAATACTGGTTGGTGGAGCGTGCCCCACGCGCTGCTTCAACACAAGGCATAAAGGATTTTCCTTTTCATTGCTGAGCACAAATGTGTTGCTTTGAAGTGGATCAGAGAATCAGAGGTTGGGTTGGGTTGGGCCGGAAGGGACTTTAAAATTCCAACCCCTGCCATGGGCGGGGACACTTCCCATTATCCCAGGTTGCTCCAGGCCTCGTCCAGTCTGGCCTTGGGCACTTTCAGTGATCCAGGGGCAGCCACAGCTTCTCTGGGCAGCCTGTGGTGGTGTCTCACAGGGAAGAATTTCTTCCTTACACCTAATCAAAATATCTCCTCTTTTAGTTTAGAACTCTTTCCCCTTGTCCTATCACTGTATAAAAAAAGGCCCTCCCTCTTTCCCCCCATTTTTTATGGATGTGATGCAGTCCTGTCTGCTCAGCAGCACTCACAGAATGAAACTGTGGCTTTCCCCGGCCTGGAGTATTTTGGTTAATGTGGCTCTTTGTTCAGACAGACTTTATGTAGTATAAAAAAAAAAACGAGGTATGTGCTGAACTCAGCAAGTATCCTGAGGGTGTTCACCTGACGTGTTGGCCAGGGTAGGTCTGGCTGAGGTCCTTGCCAACGTTCTGTAGTCAAGTCGCACTCAAAAGGTAGCTGAGGTCTGTTAAAAACATTGATACTGATCTGTCTGTCCCCTCTGATTAGCCTCTGTCACAGCATCTGCTTCCCTTGCACGGAGCTGGGCGTGGATTCAGCCCTCAGAGGAAGGGGACGCTGCTCCCGCGGCGCTGTGGGACATGGGCCTGTCCCATGGGGGCGAAGGAACATCAGGAGGTTGAGGGCGGATGTTCCCACTGGCTGTTCTTTCCCTTTCCGTCCTGCTGGGGCGGGCTGAGGTGTGGAGGAGCAGGGCTTTGGGGGCTGGGGCAGTCCCAGAGCAAGAGCAGCTCTCAGGGGAGGGCGGGGAAGGAAGGACCGCGCAGTGCCCCTGAATCTGGAGCAGAAAAGGGTTGGTGGTGTTGGTGACTTCCTGGGAACCTGTTCCAGGGTGCGGCAGCAAGAACATGTTCCCTGCACTGGTGGCTCATCCTTACCTGAGTTTGAAGCCTTGGCCAGGGCTACTCTGTTTAGCTGGAGATTTGACCACTAAAGCCTCGTTTGAGGCTTGTGAAGCCTCAGGACTGCAAGGCTCCTTCAGGAAGTCATTCACGAGGCATCTTTTGTCATGGCGTGAGTTTTCTGCAAGAGCCTTTGGGTGTCTTCCTGTTGAGTTTTGTAAGGAATCGACCTCTGTGCTCACGACTGATCCCCTCAACCCGTGTTGGGGCTCAGGACGAGGAGGAACTTCCACCACCCCATCACCCCAACGCCTCTCGTGCATCCTGCTCTGTCCAGTGCCCTGAAAGTTTGTTTTTTCACCTGTTTAGTTTTGAAACCTGCCACGAGGATAATGTGACATTAGAGTGGAAAAGCTATCGGGGCCGTGCAGGGGAGGAATTGCAGACCCGTAAACTGCTCCCAAAATAGCTGAGATGATGTGTCAAACCGCCCAACCATCCCAACCCTCCACGAGCTGACCTCCCAGGGATATCTAATAGGGGCTGGAAACGCTGTGAGGGGAGGGGGGCTGACCCCCCTCCTCCCTGAATCCACATGCTTGTTTCTAGAAGTTGTCATTTATCCAGAAATTGACCAAGAGCCAGTCTCTGCTTCCAGCTGGGACCTCCAGGTCCTGGATATAAAACTAGGGCTGTGGGGAAGGAGGAAGAAGCTCATTGTCCAGTTGTTTTTCTGTCCCAATGACCTCGATGAGCTCTTTGCACTCGCTGTGCTCCCCCAAAGGTTTAATTCCGTTTGTGTTGTCCAGAGAGTAAACTTGATTTTCTCTTCAGCTGCTGTGCTGCTGGAGTGTGTGAGCACACAGGGATATATCCAGGCAGCCAGGGAAGCTGCTGCGTTGGCTCCAAGGATTTTTTTCTCTGGCTGCCAGGCTCTGTGGTCTGGGCAAGGGCAGCTCCGTGGCCGCAGCATCTGCCGGGAACAGACCGGGCAGTGTTCGGGATGGACGGCACAATTCATCCCACAGATGGGATAAGGCTGGGAGAGGCCCAGGCCGGATCCTGCTGCTGCAGAGCTGGCCAGCCTTCACCCCCCGGAGTGGACAAAAGGGCTGGCTGAGGTCTTAGGGAGACCAACGGGAATTCAGTGGGAAGTCAGATGCATTCCCTGGCGGTGGCAGAGTGACACCGACACGTGGCTGCGGGAGCCGTGCGAGCCGTGCCCACAGCCCGGCGTGCCCGGGGCCGCCGTGGGTGGGAGCCGTGCTGGGGACCTGGGACGGTTGTGCTGGGATTGCTCCGAGCCCCGTCCAACCTGGCCTTGGACGCTTCCAGGGATGGGGCAGCCACAGCTTCTCGGGACAACCCGTTTTTCACCAGCCAAGAACTCTTTCGTAACACCTCATCTAAATCTCTCCTAAATCTTTATTCAAAACCGTTCCCCCTTGTCCTATTCCTGTCTTATTACCTGTAAAAAGTCACTCTCTCTCTCTTTTATAAGCCCCCTTTAAGCACCTGAAGACCCCAGTTGCAGAAATATCATCGTGGTGCGTGCTTGACACCTCTGGGGCCGTCCTTGCCGTCATGCAAAGGGTTCCACAGTCTGACAAGTTCAATGTTAAATGTTTAAATGCTGTGGCTGGAGCAAGAAGCATCTCGCAGGTGGCTGGGAGCACAACAGCTGCCATATGGGGGCAAATCAAAGGTTTCCCCAGCCAGACGTGGACCTCGAGGGGATCCGAGGAGAGCTGGGGCTGGTGATGTGGCTCCTGACGAGTCCTGCTCGCTCCTGGCAGTCCCTGGTTTAAAGGCTTCCGGAGCCCTCGTGTTTCATCACCCATCTGGACGAACCTCCCTTTCCTGAAGTTGTTTAATCCCTTTTGGAGTCTGTTCATCATTTTGGGCTTCACAACACCCGGTGGCAGCGAGCCTCGGCGTTTAATGATGCGCAGCGGGGAAAAAAGGCTCTGTTCTCAATGTCTGCCATTTATTATTGTTATTTTTTGACTGCTGTGCCTGGTCCGAGTCAAAAGGTCTGATCCCTGCAGTGCCCTGAGCAGAGTTCTCCCTGTGGAACTTCCAGCCCTGGCTTGGATCTGCAGGATTTGGTCAGGCCTTGTGTCAGGAGCTTGAGCTGTGGAGAGCCAGAAGGGTGGGCAGGAGGCGTTTTGGGAACTGAAATGACCCTTTTGAAGGAACGTCCTTGCCACCTGTGTGATGTTTTCTGATTCCTTCTTGGTAAACCTGCTGGAGTAAATAACAAGCAGCATCAGTGCAAGAAGCACAAGGAACGAACATTTGTGGGGCCTTTTGGGCCCCTTTGTTTAGATTTCAAATGCCAGATGTCATCTATTCTGTGCAACTCCTCCCAGGTAAGGGAAGCTGGCGAGAAAGACCACGAACTTGGATTTTCTTTGCTTGGAACAGAAAAATCAAAGCTGTTTCTGCAGGTTTATGGATGACATTTTGGCTTCTAGGAATTTGGGATCTGTGGTAGGAGCAGATGGAGCAGGGTTTCCCCGTGGCTCAACTTTGCTGCAAGAAAATCAGGCCATTGAGCACCTGGGCTGCTTCCTTTGGTCTCCTGTCTTTAAAATCTGGTATAAATTCTTCTGCTGTGTTCTGTCACGTGATCCATGACACTTGTGGTCCTTTCCTGGTCCTCAATCCCACCAAAAACTGCCCAAAAGCAAGGCAGGGATGATCATGGATGTTTTTTCTGTAAGTGGCATCTAGAAATGTCCTTTGTTTTCTGTGTCATTTTAGGCCCAATTTAAGATGAAAAATCATTGAATATCTTGAGCTGGGAGGGACCTGCAAGGATTGAGTCCAACTCCAGGCCCTCCAGGGACACCTCAACCACCTCACCCTGTGCCTGCGAGCGTGAATTTCTCTAACCCTGTGTCAGGGATGGAGCTGAGATCCTGGGATGAAAGGATATTCAGTAGTGTAAAAAAACCCACAAAACCCACAAATTATTCCCCTTTCCCCCCCAAAAAACCCCAAACAACAGCCCCAATATTATGAAAATCCATCTCTTTTTAGGTTTTTGGGGTTTTTCTTTCCTCCCCTCTTGACCACGTGGAGTTAATGGGTTAAAACAAACCTTTTCTTTTCTTCTCTGGGTTAATTCTTCATCTTCCATTGCACTGCTCCCCATTTTCTTGCTTCCCTGCACCAAAGCTCCCAGCTCCGTGTTGCCTACGTTGGAGTGGGCTCCAGGCCAAAATAAATGATGTTAGACTATAAATGAATTAAATAAAAATAAGCAGTGGCTGGACAAGGAGCAGGGGTTTGGACTGGGGGTCCAGGAGCTGTCCAGCCAGGGAGGGGACAGTGTGGGGGGATAATTCCTGGCACGGGCTGCCAGGGGCAGAGCTAATGCCTCTTAAATCGGGAGTGAAAGCCCCTGTTGCTGCCTGGCCCGTGCATTCCACTGGCACCGTTGGGTTGAAAATCCTTTGTAAATCTCCCTGATTTCTGTTTCATTCTTGAGAGGATGAAGGGGAGACGAAACAACCTTTCCCTCCCTCCCCGCCCTCTTTCTCTGCTTCTGCCTGTTTGTGGACAGAGTGGGTTGTTCCAGGGGAATTAGGTCTTGGGGCTGAGATATTTCCCTAAAATAAAAATGTCCTTTGCTCCGATGCACTGGAAGCTTCCTGAATTAGGTTTGGTGTCAGGAGAGGAGTGGGGAAAGGGTGAGAATTACTTCAGCCCTGTGGTTCAGGTGCACCACCGAAGACCCAAAATTGATTCTTTCCTCTGCTGTGGGATCTCTCTGGGAGTTTGTTCCCCCTCACTGGAGAAAGGAAGGCAAATCTTTCCTTCCATGAGTTGTAATTCCTAACCTGTGCAGGTTCTCCTGCTTTGCAGGAGTTGGGAACGCTGCAGCAGCTTGAAGGAGTTTCTCGTGGTGCCCCTGATTGCCAGGGTGCCAAAAGAGCTGTTCCTCATGGCACCTTGACCCCATAAAGGCCTCCGCAGGAATGGGAACATCTCCAGCCCTCCACAGCTGAATTGAGCCACGTCTTCCCTGCTCATCCACTGAGAGATTTTTTTCCTTTATATATTACATGCCAAACTTTTTGGTAATTTGTCCAGGGGAAGGTGAGGGCCTGTTTTGGCAGGAAATTGGATGAAAGTTTATTTATACCTGCAGCAGCCATCCTGCATCTGGGAGAAAACCATCCGTGTCTTGTCCCATTCCCAGAGAAATCCCTCCTGGACTGGTTTAACAACCTGTTGGTTGTTGGGCCTGGGGAAATTCCTCTGTGTTCAGCAGCCTGGGAGAATCTTCCAGCTTCCGTGTGAGCTTCATCTAAGGCTAAAACGGGAAACTTTGGTAATGCCCAAAATGAACTTTGGGATCGCAGGGGGTGCCGTGAGTACTGGAAGCATTCAGGAAAGCTGTGTTGGGAAGGGAAAAGCTGGAGGTTTGCACCACTGGGTTATTTTGTCCAGAAGCAGCTGTTGTTTCCCCTTTTTGCTGGGTGCTGGAATAACTCTGGGTAGGACCCAAGATCGTGGCAGCTTTGTGTGGAGCACGGTCCTTCCATGTCCACGTGTCCATCCTAAGATGCTCAGAGAGGAGGCTCAGGGAACCACTGTATGGATCTGTCCAGGCATGGTGGAAGCAAGGCTTGAATGATTGAAACCTACAAGAATCTGCACCTTTTTTTCCTAAAAAAAAACCCCAAAACTCTGTTTGAGCAGATTCCATCAGGAATCTGATGGAGACTGGTGCTTCCTTCCCTGGTAAGTGGGATGTGCTGGGTTGGAGGTTCTCCTGTGCCGTAGCTTTTATCCTCTCTCTCCTCCTCCTTCCCATCACTCAGAAGCTGCTCCAAGGACCTACAGGCATCTCCCTCAATCCTAAAATCCCAGAATCTTCTCCTAGAAAAACCCATCAAGCACATGCTCTCCTTTGGAGTAGGACTTTGGGGTTTGGCCAGATGCTGTGGGGTTGGAAGGCCCAACCACCCCTACTTTGTGTTTTGGGGAGCGTGTAGAGTTGTAGTAGCCTCTGTGTTGGGGGCTGCGACTCGTGTAGAAGCTGCAGCTGAGATTTGGGCACTGCCGACTGAGGAGGAAGTGACATTTGAGAGGTTGTCACCTGAAGAAAGGTCTGGCCGAGTTTGCCGCGCTATTGAGAGGAAGATAAGGATCAAAACAGCCATTGGGGCATGATTGTGATGGGAATCTGTGCTCTGTTCCTGGAGTTTCCAATTGTTTTGTGTAATGGTCTCCCACAGCCAGGCACCATTGTTCAGGGACAGTGACAGGGAGAGGTGAGCCCAAGGCAGAGCAGGTTGGGCCATGGTCCTGAGGGAAGAGAACTGGCACGGTGGGGCTCGCAAAGATGAGTTTTAGCAAAGCTGGCTTTGATTTCTAGGTGGGGTTCAGCTCTGTCTTGCAAAGCCCTGGGTGGTTTGGATTTCCTCAGGCTGGGAAAAAACACTTTTCCTCCTGTCACCTTCCTTGACCCTCACGGTGTCGCAGCATCCTGTCAGGAGATCACTCGGAAAATTACACTGGGAAATGGTTGAGGTAGGAGTGGAGAATTGTGACAGAACAATCTTTGTGAACACTTGCTGAGGTGTCATTTTGGAAGCCTGAGGTCTGGAGAATCCATAGCCTTATTTTTATGTCATCTAAGGAGAAATAGGGTATTTTTGAGTTTAGAGTTCATGTGGGCACTTAAAGCTGTAAACACTTAAAAACCCAAACAAGACGGTGCAGAACGAGGTGGCTGAGTCTTCAAAGGGCAGCTCTTCTTCCGAATATCAAATCTTCACCACTCACCCTGAAATTCCGATGTTTTTCTTGGACTTTTGGGGTTTTATACTTCAAATATTCAGCAGCCTTTGTGGGAGGAGGAGTGGGATAAATCAGTTTAGGAAAGATTCACAGTGTGGGAGTGTGGTGGTGGGAGAGAGAGGGCAACTGGACGTTATTACATGAGAAATAAAATAATACAGGCCTGGTGTCCAGCGTAACTCAGACTCCTTGAGTTGTGCAATCATTAATTTAGGTGGTGTAGTGAAGATTCACGGTCAAGTTGTCAATTTTCCAGAAGCTTTTTTAATCATTAAAGGAAAAATGGTGGAAAGAGAAGAGAAAGGGCTGAAAGTGTGGCAATACCACAGGGGAAAAAAAATCACGTGGAAAACGAAACCAGAATTAATTCAGTCGTTGTACAGATGGACCAAGAGAAATTTCCTAACTCAGGAGGAAGCTCTGGGACAGGAATGCAATATTTCAGCAGGCCTGTCATTCTTGCAGGAAAAGAGCTCACCTTGGATCCCATCTCCAGCGGCACCTGCCAGGGAAACTCTGGAGCACCTCAAAAATGAGGGTGCACTCACAGGTCTGCGTAGGTGCCTCAGTTCTGCCTCATCCCCCTCAAATCCTCATCAGGAAAGTCCCCACTTACAGGAGGGAAAATCCAGGGGCACTGATGGAAGTGTGAGCTGATGAGGCCATAAAAACTCTTGGCTTCTGAGAGGAGTGGGAAGCAGGATCTGTCTGGAATTGCCTCTTGGAAGGGCAATAATTCCATGGTGTCACAGATAAAACTTGGCCACGGGGTTATCAGTGGGAGCTGTGCAGTGGCAGGGGCTGTGCTTGGGATCTCTCCCAAATCCTGGTGATTGAACTCTGGGAAAATGAAGGAATTAGCAATGTTAGAGATGAAGTTCACAGCCAGGGAAGCTGAGCGACACCAGCAGCGCGTGTGCAAACCAGATGGGTCGTGCTTTTTGTGTCAATTAATGATAAACCTTCTGATTTCCTTGCTTCGAACTGGTGGAACTGGAATGGGGATAGCACAAATGATGCTGCAAAGGCTCCTGTCAGCGTGGTGGGCATGGCACAGGACAGCCAGGTCCTTCCCGAGGTTTGGATGTTGCACTCAGAGCAGAAGTTGGGCAAAATTAGGTCAGAAAACCCCACAGAATATCCTGAGTTGGAAGGGACCCACGAGGTTCATCCAAGTGCAAAATTCTGAAGTGGAAATTTAAAATTCTGAGCTCTGTGAACAGTCCCTTGACTCTGTAGGTTCATGTTGCTCTCAGAGAGGCTGGAGTTAACTTCCAGAGGGTTAAAGCTTCCTGGATCGTGTGCCACGAGCTGTTTGCTCTCTCTCTCCAGGTTCCTGGTGGACACACACACATGGCCCTTCGGAATCTACCTGAAAGTGGTTTGGGTTGGAAGGAACCTTAAAGATCATCCAGTTCCAACCTTTTTCCACTCAGAGCTGTCCACCTCGTCTCCCACTCAGCCCCTTCCTGGAGCAAAATAACACAATCACGGGCTTTGGGCCGGCAGTTTAATCGTAACAGTTGTGGCTCGGGTGTGTAAAAAACAAAAACACACACACACCCCCCCCTCCCCTGAAGGGTTTCCTTGGAAGGAACAGCTTGGCCTTTGTGAGGAGCTGAGAACGCGTCCGACTGACACCGTTGCCTCACAGGACCTCGCTCAGCCGAGGTTGCATAAAAGGGCTTTATGGGATTAGAAAGGTTCCGTGCAGCGGGAGCTCGGAGGCAGCGTGTCAGGTGGGGCAGCTCTCCGTGGCTCTGCCAGCGCTTTGTTATTGATGCCACGCTCTGGAAAGTGCCACCTCATCCCCGTTCCCAGGGCCGCTGGAATGCGCGTGCGGAGCCGAGGGCCCCGGGGAGGGAAAATGTGTGTGTGGGTCCGTGTGTGTGGCTTCTGCTCTTCACCTGGGAGAGCTTCATTGCTTGCTGGCAAGGGAAAAACCCTTTTCCCCTCAATTTCCTCCTTGTCTCGTGCCAGGGATGCTTCTGAGCGATAATGCAGGCGGTGATGGGCGGATCTCTGTTCGTTGCGTGCGTGCCGTGGTTTGTTCTTCCACCAGTGAGGGGAGAGTTGTGGCACTGTGCAGCACCATGAATCCTATTTCCTACTGCCTCCCTGGATCTTCATTTTGTGTGTGTTTAGGTGACTTTTGTTGGAGATACACACAATGGGGTTATGCGATCAGCAAATTTTGGAAGGCTGACCTGTGGCAAACTGTGATTTGAAATATCCCAGAGCCAAGCACCTGAGGGGGAAAGGTGGGAAGAGGGTGAAAATCACCCATTGCTCTGCAGAAATCTTGGCTGTAGCACCAATTCCTGTATCCCTCCTTGCTCCAAGACCCATCTGCCACAGGATCCTTGGAGCTTTCTTCCAGGCCCTTTAGCTGAACAACCCCTACTCGCTTGGAAAGAAAAAATGGAGAGGGAGCTTAGGAAGTGCTTCAGTGCCTCCCTCTCCTTTGCCAGCTGAGGGTCTCTTGTGCCAACCAAAGTTTGCAGGAATGAATCTTTCGAGTACCGTGAAGGCCAGGAATGAACGTCCCGGAGATTTTGTTGCAGATCTTTGCTCCAGTGAAGCTCAGACTGAGGCACCACTCTCATGAAGGAGCCTCCTGGGAGCTTTGGCTAATGGGGGCTGGCTGATGCCCCCTCTCCTTGGGGAGCAGCTGCGACAGACCAGAAATGAACGGGTTAAAATATGCTTCAAATAGACCTTGCTGTTTGGCCTTTTTGATTTTTTTTTTGTTTAAATTATTTTGTGGGGAGTAAAACTTGAGCGGAAAATATTTTTCCATGCTTCCCACGAATCACGCTGTCCTTTTATCACCGCAGGGTTTCTCTGGAGGTATCAATACCTTTGAATGTAATTGAAGGAGAACATTTTCCTGCCCATCTTTGATCTAAAAATCCCCACTCAGCCACTTGTGCTCCCTCCCTTAGAGAGCTGATATTAAATCACCTCATCAGTGCCTCGGTAATGACTGGATCTGTACTGGATGTCCCTGGCCGGGACTCAGGTCAGGATTTTACGCCCGTTGTGCACCAAGGTTTGGGAGTTAAAGCATCCTGAGTGCTGGCCCTCAGGAGCTGTGCTCCTGGCAGGATGCATCCCACTGATTAGAGAGAAATATCGATTAAAAGCAGCAAATCACTGCTCCTGCAGGACAGGTGGGGCTTTAAAGGCTTCGCAGGACCTCAGCAAAGGGGGTGAGGGCGTGCTCCCCTCCCATTCCCATCACCCCCTTTTCCCTGGTGCTCCTGCAGCAGTGGAGATGCTGAGCCCCCAGCCCGTTCCCGTGCTCCCCAGTGCAGGGCTGCAACCTTCCAGCGTGTTTCCAGGTCTGGATTTCAGCCCTTCTCCCCTTTTGGCCGGGGAATGTATCTCCAGGCCCTCTGCAAGCCCGGAGAGCGATTCCCATTGACCGTGCGGACTGGCACCTGGCCGGAGCAGGGCAGAGCCAGGAGAGCGGGGTGCAGCAGCCTGGCCAGCACAGCTTTCCCGAGCCCAGCAGATGTTCCTGCCGCCTCTCTGCTCCCTGGGGCCGATGCCAGCCTGGTCCTTTTCCAGCGGCTCGTCACTTGACACCGGGAACAGTCCGCTGGCATCTTTTGTTGCACATTGTGGAGTCAAGGACCTTGTGCTGGGAGAAGGCAGGGGAGGGAGGGGACGAGGCAAAGGGACACGAATTTCTTCGGGTTGTTTTTTTTTTTAGGTTTTGAGCTTGTTCTGTCTTGTAAAAGCTTTTGGCAGCATCTCCTGGAAAGTGTATCCTGCTCTCCAAGCTCAGGCTGCGGCTCGCTGGGTTTTATGTCAGGATCTCTTCTGCTGAGGGCAGGGTGGCTTTCTGTGCTTTCTCAGGGTGTCTCTCGGGCTTTGATGGGACCAATCATCCTCTGTCCCTTCCCAAGCTGGGTTCTGGCTCTGCGTGATGCGCTAAAATGATTGTTTTGTTTACGCCCAGGACAGTGACGGTGGTGCCCCTGTACTTTTTCCAGTTGCCCCAGTTAATGCAGTGAGGCACCTGAAATGATTTCTTTCCACTTTGGCTTCTAAACACAGTCCTGTGGTGGAGGCGGCCAAAGGTTTATGTCCAAACAAGCTCTGTGAGAGCTGGTAGGGAGCATAAATCCGAATATTTCCTCTTACCGTTTTCCTGCTGCCCCCTTGCACACACACCGTGAGGAGCCTCACTGTGAAATCACTGCTGGCCCAGACATGAAGTCCACATGGGTGCTCAACCACAAGGTGCTGATCCCACCACCGATCCCATTTCTACCACAGGCTGGATTTCACAGCATCCCAGAATGATTTGGGTTGAAGGACCTTAAAGACCGCCTAGATCCAAGCCCCTGCCCTGGGTAGGGATGCCACTGGCTAGCTCAGTTTGCTCAGCGTCCAACCTGGCCTTGGACACTTCCACGGATGGCGCCCCCACAGCCTCTCTAGGCAGCCTGTGCCAGGGCCTCACCACCCTCGCGGGGAAGCATTTCCTCCTGGAGCTTTTATTTTCCTTTCCCTCACCGTGCTGCCCCCTCTGTTTCTCGGCAGGCTGACGGGGAACGAACCCCTGACCATCCTCCCTCTGACCTCGGAAATGGAGGAGGCGGCCGTCAAGGCCCACTACAAGGTGTGTGACCGCCTGAAGCTGGAGAAGAAGCAGCGCCGGATGTGCCGGCGTGACCCCGGCGTGGCCGAGACCCTGATGGAGGCCATCAGCATGAGCGCCCTGGAGTGCCAGTACCAGTTCCGCTTCGAGCGCTGGAACTGCACCCTCGAGGGCCGCTACCGGGCCAGCCTCCTCAAGAGAGGTGAGTCTGGGGGGGTCTCGGGGCGCTCTCTGCACCCCATGTGCTCATCTTCTTCCCTGCTGGTCAGTCCGGGGCATCCTTTGCTGGTGGTGCTTCCCCCGAGGTCCCCAAAGAGCTCTGTGGGAGGCTGGAGCTCATCCCTGGAAGGGCACAGCAGGCAGAGAATGTGCTGATGGGGATAATTTATGGGCCTGCCCTGCCTGCTTCCCACTGCTGGCCCTGGCTGCTCCCCGTGGAGGCTGGAGGTGTCTGTGCAGGTCTCTTTCTCCCCATTTAAAACCCCAGTTGAGCTGCTGCTGGAGGAGAGGGCTTGGAAGCTCTCAGAGCTGTCCCCTCTTCCTTTACTGTTTCATTTATTTATTTCCTATTTATTTTTCCTACTTATTATGCCGACCTTTCAGGAAAAGAAGTTGAGAAGATGCCATTTTTAAGGGAAACGAGACAAAGCAATACAACTGTTCTGTGCTGCCCTGTTAGAGGGGGCAAGGGGAGCCCTGGCATAGTACAAAACCTGCAAATGTTTGTGTCCTGTTACTGCCCTGGATGTGAGCCATGGGTAATTCCCACACCTTTTCCCAGCAGCTCAGCTGGAGGTGGACAGAAATTAGGAGTATTGGAGGTTCAGGTGGTATTTTTATGTCCTTTCTTTGTGCTGCCACGCATGGCCCAGTTTCCTCCGCCCTCCCACTAAAACCCAGTTCTTATTTCCAGGCCGCAGCAGCATTTTACAGGCAGCATGCGAGGGTCTCCGGGGCTTTAGTGACTTCCAGGAAGCCCCGCACTCAGCAATAGGCCTGCACCTGGAAAAGCCAGGGTGTGAAGCCTTTAAAGACACCAGCAGAGGTTTGCGGGGCTAATTAGCGAGGAGGAGTAATTCAGGAGCGCCAGGGCTTAACAAATGCACTGTCACTGCCCGGTGGAAACAAGGAAAGTCCTGACGAAACCCAAGAGGTCCAGCCAGAGCTGCAAGACGTTTAAAAATATCCCCGCATGCCAGAGGAGTCCCTGGATTAGTGGTGCCTTGGGAAAGCCAAGCACTTTCTCATGCTGACACCTGGAGGCCACAGCTCGTTCCTTCAGACCTGCCTGTCCCCCGGGCAGCCCCGGCCGAGGGGCGCTTCAGAGCAGCCCGGAGTTAAAACTCCGCCGAGACCCCCCTATCCCAGCCCTTGTCAGGGGCCCGTGTGATAAATGGGAGCTCTGAGGGCTGCAGGGCTCTGCTGCTGTCTCATTCTGCCGTGTTTTATGTCCCCTGCAGCATCCCTGCCCTCCCCCGGCGCCGTAAATCCTTCAGGTGCTGTTCCCGAGCAGTTACACGGTGCCCTGTAAATCTTCCTCCTCCTCTCCGGGAGCTGCTGGTTCCTGGCTCAGCGTTGCAGCGAGTGATACCCCGGGGCAAAGGGTCCCATGTATCACCCACCAAGACACAGCTTTCCAAGTTCATCGTTCCAGGGCTTGGTTCCTCCCCTCCAGGACCATTGCAGGGAGAAAGGGAAAAGGGGGAAAAAACCCCTCAAACTGCTTTTTTTAACGTAAAAGTTTCTCCCTCTTCTTTGACACTTCGGTCACCAGCCCAGCCCTGGCTGCTGGTTTGCAGCTTGGGCTGATGCAGCCCCGTTTCTTAAAATAACAGGGGATTGTTTAAGGGACTCGTTATCCTCTTTGGATACTCGTGCACAATTTTGGAAGTGGCTGAAACTGGATAGCCAGGGCCGGCAGACTGTCGATGCACCGGGGCTTAGAATGCCTGCATTGATTTAAAGCTCATTATCTTGTTACAAAATATCTCGGTGCAATCAAATAGTGCGTGGTGGAGATGGCTTTAAAATCTGGCCAGAGCCAAATGTCACATGGACCCAGTCGGGAGCTGCCTGGGGGTGAGATGATCCCCGTGCTGATGGGCACGGGGAATTTGGGGAAGCTTTTCAGTGATGGAGAAGGGGAGGAGTGGAGACAAAGCTGGTGGAAAGGGAGAAGCTGGCAGATGGGCTGCTCCTCCTGGCTTTCTGTCAGGCCTGGAATGTGTTGTGGTCCCACGGCGCTGGCTTTCTGCTGGGATTCCACAACCACTCCGAATTCAGAGCTTTAAGTCGGGAGGGCTTCGAGCAGGGTGGAGATCTGGGCTGTCGAATTAATCAGTTAAGGCTGGTGGCTGTGAGTTAAGCGTGCAAGGCCAGCTTGGACAGGGCTTGGAGCAACCTGGGATAGTGGAAGGTGTCCCTGCCCGCGGCAGGGGGTGGAACAAGATGGATCTCAGGGTCCCTTGCAACCCAAAACATGCCATGATTGCAGTGTCTCGGACCCTCAGGGCAGGGTTTGCACGCCCCATCCCACTGAGGACCCTGTTCGACGCGGGCACCTCTTCATTCCGCGTAGCTGTGGCACGAATTCTCCAATCCAGGAGCACAGAGGCTTGGGAATATCTGTGTTTGGTAGTGGCATCCCTCTGACCTGGGGTGTAACCGAGAAAAAAATAGTTTACAAAGGATGAGAGATGCTTACCAGGCATTTTCTACCCAGAGGAGTCAGCTGGATACCCGTGAGTTTTTGGTGTGTGAATTAAGTAAAGAATTCTCTCACCACTTCCAGTGAAGTGTTTGCCATGCTGAAGATGCTTCTGGGCTGTCAGAGGACATGGGCTGACTTCAGGGAGAAAACAAAATGTGTTATCTTAACTCTCACCACTCTTTGCAGTGTCCTCAGTGAGTGTGGAGTTGAACCTTTTTTAATTTTAACGGCATGTCTAGTGAGGAAAAGATTCCTGTTCTCCTTTTCCAGGTGAGCAGTAGAATGATTGGATAATTCCTACCACAATCTGGGAGGAAACAGAACCTCAGAACCCTTGCGGGGACCAAACCTCAGTCTCCTGGGCTGGGTTTTCATCAGTCTTCCTGCTCCTGGGAGTGTTTTGGGAAGGCAGACTCTGGGAATGGCCACATGAATTTGCCTGGTCTATCATGAACCTCCCAAGGAACAGTTCCAAAAATGACCTGGCAGTGTCTCTGCATGTCCTTGGTTGACACACCAGCTCACAGATATATCCACTACTGTCACCATCCACTTGTGTTATTTTTGAGTGGGGGATTTCTTGAGTCCCATCCAAAGCTGTTCTGGAATTGCATCTCAAATATGCAGTCGTTTACAGCTTCCATAGCTGGAGAATGGGCGGCTATAAATACTGCCATGTTTGCTTTTTATTTCTGGCTTTTATAATTTGGATTGGAACCGTGGGTGCCTCTGGGTGTCAGTTTGCCGGGCGGGGGAGTGGATGCTGTCACATCCCCGCAGGTGAGCGTGGAGGTGTAAGGAAGGGCTCTGCATGGAAGGTTTGAGGTGTAAGCTGGTTTTTTGGAGTGAGGTGCTACGCTGGCTGACGCATCTCCCACTTGCCAGCCCTCGGGTGCCTTCTGTCAACAATTCCGGTCGGGAGTAGGACCCAGTGACTTGTTTCAGGAGGAGGGGGAGGAATGAGGAGGACTGGAATTCTGTGCTGGGTTCCTGCTGTTTGGTGTCCCCTGGTAGCAGCGTTGAGACGTCCATGTCCTGCCCAGCTCTCCATGGAGTCAGAGCATGCTTTGGTTTTGAGGGAACCTTAAAGCTCATCCAGTCCCACTCCCTGCCATGGGCAGGGACACCTTCCACCATCCCAGGCTGCTCCAAGCCCCATCCAGTCTGGCCTTGGGCACTGCCAGGGATGGGGCAACTCTTGCTCAACCCTTTCCATGTTCAGGCAG
This sequence comes from Dryoscopus gambensis, assembly GCA_013389985.1. Taxonomy (NCBI): domain Eukaryota; kingdom Metazoa; phylum Chordata; class Aves; order Passeriformes; family Malaconotidae; genus Dryoscopus; species Dryoscopus gambensis. The sequence continues at coordinate 280,232 of WEIT01033454.1, forward strand.
AGACTGTCTGTGAGTGGCGCAGAGTGACAGCCCCCGAGCCGGCCGGATTCCATTTGCATTCCTGACTCCTGGCTTGTGCCACCTCTGTCCATCATTCCTTGCCCTCCCCTGCGTCCTCTTCACCGTCAGTGATGCACACAGAGCTTGCCATGCCTTGAGGGTGTCAGGAGCTCGGACCAGGCTTTTCCCAGCCGTGCCCAGCAGTGCCACAAGAGGAACAGGCAGGAACTGATGCCCAGGAAATTCCACCTGAATTTGAGGAAGAACTTCTTTCCTGTGCAGTGACAGAGCACTGGAACAGGTTGTCTGGAGAGGCTGTGGAGTCTCCCTCGCTGGGGATATTCCAGAGCGGACTCGATGTCATCCTGTGCTCTGGGATGGCCTGGCTGGAGCAGGGAGGTGGCACCAGACGCCCCAGTGTGGTCCCTTCAACCCTTAGCACTCCGTTATTCTGTGACACAGCTCACAATGGGTTTTGCCTGCGTTTCCGGGGGATTTTTTCCTTTCTTTAAGCCGCAATTAGAGCCTCTCCCTCCCGTCCCTGCAGGTTTTAAGGAGACAGCCTTCCTGTACGCCATCTCCTCGGCGGGGCTGACCCACGCCATGGCCAAGGCGTGCAGCGCGGGGCGCATGGAGCGCTGCACCTGCGACGAGGCCCCCGACCTGGAGAACAGGGAGGCCTGGCAGTGGGGAGGCTGTGGGGACAACCTCAAATACAGCAACAAGTTCGTCAAGGAGTTCCTGGGGAGGAAGCCCAACAAGGACCTGCGAGCCAGGGTGGACTTCCACAACAACCTGGTGGGCATGAAGGTGCGTTGAAGGCGGCGCGGGGTGGGGAGGGGGTCAGGCCGTTGTGGGGGTTTTGGGGGTAATAATGCTGTTCTTGGGCGTGGAATAGGAGTGTTGGATGTGAAATGAGTGGAGTGATGCTCCTTCTGGAGGAGAGAAGTCTGAGTTAAGGGATTACTATGCCCTGGTTTTCACTGTGGCTTCAAGAGTTGTGGAAAACCATTGGAGAGAGACCAGAGGGAAAGAAATGGGACTGTCCCAAGTCCAGGAAATACGAGGTGGGGACAAAGATTGCTGGTTTCCCACAGGGAGGAGGGGGTTTTACACCACAAAGGGATGGAAAGATGGGTTCCTCAGGCTCACATGAGGTAGGACACAGAGGAAGGGATTTATGCTGCCACAACACGTCCTGGAGGGATGCTTCTCCTAGAGCAGTTCAGTAGAGCATGGACAGCGTAGCATCTCCTTGGCCAGGTTTCTTTAAAACTGGCTGGAGGAGCACCTGGCAGGGAACCAGGGTGGAGAGATTAATTTCTGGCTGACCTCAGACCTAAAAGTCCCTTCAGTTTTGCCTTGTGGCAGAAACCTTCTGTGTCACCTAGAGCAGAAGACGCTGCTTGGTTGTAGAGTCCCTTTTTTCTTTTCCCGTCTTTATCCTCTCTTCCGCTGTTCACACCTTCCATGAGGCTGCCTGGGGCCTTCCCTGCAGGGCTGCCAGAGTTCAAGAAGCATTTGGACAATGCTCTGGGACACACAGTGTGATTTTTGGGTCTGTCCTGTGCAGGGCCAGGATTTGGACTCGATGATCCCTGTGGGTCCCTTCCAGCTCAGCATTTTCTGTGACTGATGTGAAGGACAGCGAGTCTGCAAGTGCTGGGTCATCCCAGCAAGGTGGGGAAAGGAAGGGGCTTTCCACCTTCTCCCATAATCCGCTTGGCCGTACCTAGCCTGGAGCTGCTCCAACACGAAAATCCCTGAGATTGGCCAGCACAGGTGCTCAGGATCAGTGTTTCATTGCACCAACCTCCGAGGGGGACATACTGTAAGGCCAGAAATAGCCCTCGAGCCTTGTTATTGTCTGTGTGATTGGATGCGGGCTTGGGGCTGGGACGGGGGACCTGGGTCTCCAGTTTCCCAGGCAAATGCAGCCCAGCCAGTTGTGCATTCTAGGAATGGCCACCCCAGCTCAGTTGTTGCTGTGTCTATGTATAAAATGTCATTCCTCGCGACGGAATTGGGGCATCGGGGAATGCCACCAGCCGGGGCTGGCCAGCAAAATGTCTCCCCCTCTCCCCACTACCAGATGCTCCTAGACAGCGCTGAGATCAGGATTAGAAATATCCTGGATTTAGCTGGTGTCTGGTGTTGGCTGACAGCTTTCCTGCTCTGGATTAAAGGGCTCAGTGTCTCTGAACTCCTGTGGCGGCTCTGTGACGTGTGAAAAGGGCTTTGCAGGGTGATGGAACTTGTTTCAATCCCGTCGTTTGGGGTTGAGTGCATAGCAGATGGGACTGGCGGTGGAGAAGGTGGCCCACGGAGGCTGTGGTTCCGTGCTGGATGTTTCTGTGAGATGTCCTGGCTCTCCTCTCACTCCAGAGCCACACAGTACAGTCTCATCAAAACCCACATGGCTGTGGCTTTAGGTGTCACTGGCAAGTTCTTGTAGCTCCATGAATATCCACCAGCAGTGGCAGGGCTAAAAAACCTCCCCGATGGGTTTGGCCCAACTCCCGGTGTTCCCAGTGCCAGGAGCTGCAGTCAGGATGCCCATATGGCTGTGGCCACTCTGGGATTTAGGATTTGTGTCCATAATTATCATCTGTGCTCTACGCTGTGTGACTTTGCGCTAAACGAACTCCAAGGGTGAGCTGGAGGCGCTGAACCTTCCCTTCCGTGTCCTGATCCTTGCGAGTTAGCTCCCAGGGGAAGATGCAGGACTCTCCAGCATCCTCTGCCTGCACTTCCCTTGGCACAGGCGGGCTCTGGGCACTGGCAGTGGTTTCTCAGTGTAATATCTGCAGCTAAACAGCTGAGTAACAGTTGTGACGGTCGTCCAGACACCGAGAGCCCTCCTGGCAATCCAAGTCACAGACCTTTGCTGCAGGTCAGTGATCCAGCGTTCCTATTTTCGTCCGCCCACAACGCGTCTGCCGAGCTGGGATTGCTGTCTCACAGCTTTCCTTCGCCCGTTTGCAGCAGCAGTTGAAGTGATTTCTCTGTTTATGCTGCTGGAATAGCTCATTGTGCCATGGCGTGGTCGAAAGCCAAGCCAAGCAGCCCACCAGGCTCACGGCACCACCACAGAGCCAGGCAGGGAGCAGGGGAATGTGGAGAAGGAAGCTTTCGGGAGGGTGGTGGTTGAAGATCAGGAGAGCACACATCGGTATGGGCGGGATGCGTGGCCCTAAACCACCGGCACAATTCGGTGCCACGCAGACGAGGATCAGAGATGAGGATCCAGGCTGGCTTTGGGACTCCCGGGTCAACACTTGCAGTGCTTGCTTCAGATTCCAAAATGCTGGAACCAGTTTGAAGCCTGAGCTTCTTGGTGTGATGGATGGATTGTCTTTGGCACTGCCTGTTCCCAGGTGTAAATTAATACCAGGTTTGATCTCTGTCCTTCCCGCCAGTCCCACTGTGAGTTCGGTGATCAGAGGACGAGAGTTGCTCGGCAGACATTACTGCGTTCCTGCTGAGTTTATGGATATTTTCCTTGAGGAAGGCAGCGAGTTAAATATGATTTTCATCATGTTTTGCTCGTCTTCAAAGAAGCTGCTCACCAACCAACTCGTGCCATAAAGACCTTGTAACCATTGAGTAAGGTTTGCTCTCACCCACTGGCTGCAGCAGTCTGAAACCACTTTGGACTGACCTGGAGTGGTTATTGGAACAATAACTCATCTGGATTTGATTTGGGGTGGATCAAAGGCTGTAGAGGAGTGCAGACAGCCTTGATTTGTGCCATTTTGGAGCTGAACAGTTTGGAACTCGAGTTCTTCCAGTGTGTGGATGTGTGCGTTCGCTGAGGGAGTGGAGAAGTCTCTCCTAAAGATACAGCACGAGCTTGGTGGTCCCTCACTGATTCTTTACGTGTCATTTTTCCCGTCTAATTACTCCCAACCATGGCAAAACATACAAATAGTCCCTTGAGACCCAGCAGAACAGGACCTGTGCTGGACTGACTCATTTGGCAAGCAACCCTCTCCCCTCCTGGTCACCGCAGCAGTTTCTCCATGGTGTCACCCCAGCAAACAACCCGTGTATTTCTACGAGGGTGACATTATCCTATCCCGCCTAGTTTTAGTGTCTTTTGGTAGACGTTCTCAGTTAATTATGATTTTACTTCTGCTTTTTACAGCCTGGATGGGCTGCCTGTAATTTTGCTGCCACCAGTGAAATAACCACTGAGCACGTTGTGCTCGTGGTGGCTCACCAAGTTATATGATATGACCTCAGTGGTTAATGAAAGGGCGAGCTTGTCTAGTGTGAGGATGAGGTAATTAGACCAGGACTTCTCCAGGCTTCTCTTTATTGAAAAGCAGGAGCTCTGAATAGACCACTTATTAAAAAAGCAATTTCCCTTCCTTTGCCAGATCTACTCTCCCCCATTCAGCCATTCTTTCCGAGGGGTCTTGGGTGGAGAGGGTGTTTTGGGGGGAGATGTGTGTGTGGAGGGGATGAGGGAGAAGTCAACGGTGTTAAAGCCCCGTTGCCAGCAGTGAAGTTGCTGAGTTATATTAAATGAAGCCCAGGCAGCCTCGCTAAAGCTCTCATCTTCTCTCAATCCTCCCCCTTTTTCCCCCTTGTACACACAAGTGCAGCCCTCTTTTGTAACCCATTAATGAAAAGGCGGAATATTAGAGCACTCAATTAGTTCCACTGGGCTTGAGTAAGTGATGTTTTAATTAAATTTGCCCAGTTTCTCAGCAAAGTATCATTAAACATGACTTTCCAACTCCCTCTCTGGAGCGTTGCTAAGTTTCTTAATCCCAGGAGTGCTGACCTCTTCCAGAGGTATGTCTGGTCAAGCATGTCTTACAGATCCAAGGGGCACAATTAAAGGGGGCTGCTGTTACCCTAGGAAAAAGAATTATCATGTTCTCATTGCCTTTTTCCTCCGTCCTTCCAGAAGGAGGGACACGAGCCTTTGCCTGGAGTCTGGGTTCAACCACACTCGTCTCGAGAGCCGAGAATGTTTAATACAAAATTACGGGGAGGCGGAAATGGAGAACAAGAGAAGGCCTCTCTTTAAGCAGTTTCCTGCTTTGAGGCCGGCTCCTTTCGTGAGGCTTCGCTGTGTTTTTGCGCAAGATTTAAAGGTTTGTGCAGACCATGTGCTCCTGAGGGATCATGGAATCCTGGAACGGCTTGGGTTGGAAGAGACCTTAAAGGTCGCCTTGTCCCAACTCCCTGCCATGGTCCTTGTCACCCTCGTAGGCTTCAAGTCCAGACCCATCCCGAGACAGCTCCACCTGAAACCATCTGGGATGCTCTGGAGAGGATAGTGGGAGGTGCCTGGACTTTCCCTTGCTGTTGACTTGCTTATTTTGGAATTCCACGCAAGGAATGGCTTTCCCCCCGCCAGGCAGTGCTGGCAGGGATCTCTCTGGAGGGCTGGAGATGCGCTCTCCATATCAGGGAGATGTTTGCCCAGCTATCATCTGTCTGAGGAACTTCATGAGCTATCATATAACATGTTATCAGAGCATGCCACCCTCTTCATTTCTGGAGCTCCGTTGGGCAGAGGGGCGAAATTGAGACCCAGAAAGATTAAGTGACTCCCTAAAGGTCACACACAGGCGGAGGGAGGCACAACTCTCCCGTTGCAGAGACAGCCTTTACAAGCCCTGACCATCCAGTCTCGCACGGTTCCTACTCGTTAGCGTGATTCCAGTCGAACTCCAGATTTTTCTGCACCCTCACAATGTGTAATAATTGTTGTTTTGGAGCTTAATCCACTTGGTGCCTGAAAGAAAAAGAGACACAAAGCATCCTTTTGGGGGGGCTTTTTTAGGGGGTGTGTTTGCAGTGAGAAATGGGGCATCACATGTTTACCGAGGTACAAATCAAACCCAGCAAATAACAGCCTGAGATGAGCTCTTAATGTGCAGATCAGTTTTCAGGGCCACCACTGGTATTAATTGCTGCAGGTTATGACAGGTAGGAATGCCCAGGCATGCTCTCTGGATTTTCCTCTCATTTCAGGCTGAGATTGGCTCAGCCAAAGCCTTTCTCAGGCCTGGAAATCAATACTCTGGAAAAAAAATTGCTTGCTGTATCCCATAAGTGATTGCAGTTGGTTGTTTATGTGAGGTTTTTTTAGCATGGGAAGCATGCTAGGAATACTGAGCATGGGGAAAATACTTCTGAAGTTCTCAATTTTAAGTCGGGTTATGTTGTTCTTTGCTTAAATGTTTGTGTTTTAATACCTATGTCACTAAAATATGAGTGTTTGTATTTTTTGAAGAAGGAAGGGTGGTGGGAGGTGAAAACCGGTCTGAAAAAGCAGGTTGAGAGCAGGCTGAAAAGAAGGGTTTTTTCTTTAACAAGGTGAAAAGAAAACTTCTAACAATCTGTGAAACTTTTATAATTCAGCCAATGGCACTGGCCAGTGTGCAGGTACAAGTCTGGTCTTCTGGTTGTGTGTGGGGACCGTGGCTGCTGTCCAAACAAACATTAATACTTGAGCCGAGAGAATGACTAAGCCTCTTTAAATTGCAGAGGGCTCTGCATACGGGGGATGGAAGGGATTGGATTTGTGGGGAAGCATCCCAAAGCGCTTCCCGAAGCCGGGCGAGGCGAGGGCAGGCTTTTCCCTGGATGAGCTGCCTCCGAGGAGGGTTTGCTGCCTGCTCTGCCCCAAACCATAGCGAATGGTTTGAAGCCTTGGAGCCGCAGCCCAGCCATGACGACAGCGGAGCAATAAGCGAGGAATTCCCACGGCTGGGTGTCCGCCCTGGCCTGCTGCTGCCCAGACAAGAGTTGTCTGAAAACCACCGCCAGAGCCCCGTGACCCAGCTGGGAATGAATGGGAATCCTGTCCTCGGCGTTTCAGCTAAAACACTGAGAAATTGTGTGTTGCAGCATGTCTGAGACTGATCATGACGGGGGCACTTAGTCTGAGCTTCGCAGCGCACCATTGTTGGGAGGAAGGATTACATGTTGCATAGCAATGCTCTGCTGTGATCCCTTTTCCCCATGGCTCCTTGTAAAGCCAGTTGGGAAGGCAGTCCAGCAGCGCTATCTGATTTCCTCCGAGCAGCAAAGCCCAGGAAAAATGGTTCTGTCTTGCTTTGTGTTTTCCTCGTTCTGCGTTTGTCGGTATTGGGTGTTCTCACAGCAAGGTCAGAGGGAATCTGTGTTCCTAAGTCAAGCCAAATAGCTCAAAAATCCTTATTTTCCTCCCAAACGGTTCTGTTTGAGGCTGCCAAACCAAGTGGTTGCTCAGAGGAAAGTGGGAGGACAGAATTTCCATGCGCGATGCCGCCCCTGACCCACCACTTGTCTCTGTTTGGCTTTGTTTTCGCAGTAGGAGCTCTCTACAGCACGTGGCACAAAAAGGATGCTCCTCGCTGCTGTCACTCCTGACGTACCACAGCCCTGCTGCTGCGTGGTAGCTGTGGAGCTGGGGCCGTGGGGGAGCATGAAATATTCCGTGGCTTGGATTGAAGCTGATCCATTCTGCTTCACATCTGTGACAAATGTGCAGGTGGCCACGTCCTTGGTGTAGATGGAGAGATTATTCAGTGGTGTGTTGGGAACAGGTGCAGGTCTGTGTAGGATGGAGGGAAATTGCCCTGAACTGTGATGAGCCTCAAAAAGAAAGCAGGAGCTGCTGCAGCTCTTCGAATAATGATTTTATATGGTAAAACCTTATTCTTCCTCGTCTGCCCAAGAGGTTTTTGGGAATAAAAACGACGTTTTTCTATCCTGGAAGCCCCTCCAGGCTGATCCAGACGTTTGTCCCAGGATCCAGCCAGCAAAGCTCTCTCCAACACTGCTCCAAGCAACCTGCTGACTTGGATCAGTCTTGCTCTGCTTCCTGAAGAAATGAGGTGGATTTAAGTGTCTCTGACAGGAGCTCGCAACAAGAGGAGGAAAGGTCGTCGTGGAAGCCATGGAGCGGGACGAGAACCAGACGGGCTTTGCCAAGATTCATTTTGGCTCGTGGGTGGTTGGGGCCCGGCAGCAGCGGCTCCCCATCACGCAGCGCCTCGAGGAGCTGCAGCGTGACTGACAGCAGCAGGGGAGGCTGCCTGCGCAAGGAATTTTTCTAGGATTTTCACTCTTGCTGCCTCGTAACATTCTTGAGCCCTTCCCGGTCCTTCCAGGAGAAGGTTTACGGGGCGGTTGGGATGCACGGCGCTTGCACAGCAGCCGTATGAAAATCCACACGCTGGGTTTCATGAACTGGGGCATTCATGGGGATGGGGACAATGGAAACCATTTATGTTTTGGTCCACCAGCGCAGCGCATGACACCAGTGCTGTTCCAGCCACTGCTTAACAAGGAGCTAGGAACCAGTCAGGAAAATCCAGACTAGGATTCGTGAGGGACTTTGCTTGAGCCCAGATGAGGAGAACAGAATTAATCTACCTAAATGTAGTCATTAGTACCCCTTGAGAGACCTCTAGGCTCCTGGAGGGACAGCTGGTGTGAGGAGAGTGTTTTAAAGCACCTCAGTTTGTGCTAGGTGGTGACATTTAGACACCTGAGTTTGGCCCAGAGGGCGGGATTCTGCTCACAGAATCCCCTAAACGGAGGTGCCTCTGTGTGAGCTGGGTCCCCAGGCCCCTGTTGGTGATAGAGGTGTGCTCAGCAGTGGGTGGGAGCCTGGAGGGCTGTTCAGTGGAGCAGGTGTTTGTCTCACTGCGGGGTCCTCTCCTGCTTTGGCTCCCATGACTCCGACGGGAGTTCCGAGGTGTTTCTCAAACGGAGGTGTTTAAACTCAAGTGTTCGCCTCGGTGAGGTCAACCCTGGCTGGTGTGCTTCCAGCGCCTAAACCTCCATGCTCATACCTGACTGAAGGTCTTCTGCCATCAGCCAGCTGCCAATCCATCGGGATCAGGTTTTCCAACACGTGCTGGGCTGCATCCACCAGCCCCACGTGGATGCCTTGGCTGTGGTGCCCCTGCAACGTCAGCTCTCCCACAGAGCTCGGGAGAGGCGGCTCCCAACAAGAACAGCCCCGGCTCCAGGTTCCCTTCCTGAGTTTCATGACCCTGTCCTGTTCAATCAGCTCCAAGTCCAGGAGCGTGGCCACAAGCTGAGCCAGTTCCCGTTGGTTTCTTGCTTTCCCAACTCCTGTACAATGAGGGTTGTCTCCTTTTCCAGGTGGAGCAGATGCAAATGCGCCGGGGGGAGGAGGAAGGGTTGAGGAAAGCCTGAACGGATGAATGACTGCAGTGTGCAGCCCTTTCCCAAGTATCCCAGCAATTTCTGCCCGTTTTACTGATGGTGTGGGCATGAAATCAGGTGGAGGAGCTTTGTTTCACACGAACTCAGCTCTCACTTCTGGACAAGCAGTGAAACGGGACTTTACACGAGGGAGGGCGCGGGTGAGGGTTGGGGTTTTTCCCCCCCCTCCTCGGTGTTGAAATGTGTTCTGCACGCTCTCGTCTGACATTGTGGGATTTCTTGTGGACTTGGCGAGACACTTTGGCACACAAAGCGTGACAGCCCTTACCCGAGCCATCCCAGCTGAGCACTATAACCAGCAACACATCTCCCCCTGTAACCCGTCACCGCGCTGAATGCTACTGTGTATTATTGGATTGCACTTGCAAAGGTCTTGGCTGTCACAGGAATGAAGTGTGACCATTGGACGGGCTCTGCTGAGGGCTGTATTATGCATATTGTCTTTCTAAAAATGTTTCTGGAGTATCACAATTGGGCCAGGCCCCAATTCCGAGTCCGTGACCTATTGCGCGGTTGCACATGGGGCTCAGCAGGATTTGGGCAGCCAAATAATTAAGAACCGGATGGTCAGGAAATGGACTGGAGCCAGTCCTCTGCTGTCAGGAGGCCACAACGTAGGCAGATGCCATCATGGGCATGGGGGGAGGTTGTTTTCTTCTTTTTAGGTACCGTAGATGCCTGAAGGAAGGGCACTTTCAACAATACCTTGTCAGGACCCAAACTGTAAAACAAACTCTCTTCTCCCCTGCTGTTTTAAGGGGTGGTCGTACCTTACCCACTTAAAGTCAAAATAAAACCTAATTTTGGGGAAGGGGCAGGGAGGAAGAATTAGAAATATAAATTTGTGTTTGTAATCTGGACAAAATATGGCCTATCTGTGGCTGTCCAAATAACATCTTCGCTCCCTTGTTGCCCATGGAGGTATCCCGGGTGTAAACATCTCTCTGGAGAAGGAGAGCTGGAATATTCCAGTGCTGTTTCTAAGGGGATGGATGTGGCTTTGTGCCGGGAAGCTTCTTTATTGCAGCCTGATTTGAAGAGGGTGGGATCCTTTAGCATCAGTCAGTTGATGATGCTAAACAAAGATTACTTCTGCTCGTACTTGGGTTTGGGGTTTGGGGTCCTGTGGCATGGAGAAGGTTCCTACTGCCCACACTCCTTTTCTGGAGCATGTGCCACCCCACCTCTCTCCACTACACCAACTTCTTCCACTTTTGTTATATCTTATCTACTTACTATTGACAAAGAGAAATAGGTGTTAAAATATGTATTAATCTCTTAGTTGCATCACAATTTCAGATCTCTGTCTACACAATCAGTGGCAGCACTGGACAATCTTTGTACACCTTTCTAGTATCACTAATTAGCCAATTAAGCAAAGTTCTTGCAGGTAAATGTCATAATCTGTGAACTAAGAGCCTTTTGAAATAAGTATTTCCTGTAGGATGTGTTTTCTGTGCACTTCCAAGAGATACTTTTTATATTGTCATCAACTTTGTGTCCCTGAAGCATCTTCTAGAAAATGTTGTGTTTTACTCGGTGTCTTGATTTCTTCTGCCACGACTGATTCTCTCTGGGGCCGTGTGTGTGTCTGCAGGTCATCAAAGCCGGCGTGGAGACCACCTGCAAATGCCACGGCGTGTCCGGATCCTGCACCGTCCGAACGTGCTGGAGGCAGCTCTCCCCCTTCCATGAGATCGGGAAGCAGCTGAAGCAGAAGTACGAGACCTCGCTCAAGGTGGGCAGCACCACCAACGAGGCCACGGGGGAAGGCGACATCTCCCCTCCCAAAAAATCCATCCCGGGCCACAGCGATCAAATCCCAAGGACTACGGATCTCGTCTACATTGACGACTCCCCGAGCTTCTGCCTGATGAGTCGCTATTCCCCCGGGACCTCGGGGCGGAAGTGTTACAAGGACAAGAACTGCGACAGCATCTGCTGCGGCCGGGGGCACAACACGCAGAGCCGGGTGGTGACGCGCCCGTGCCAGTGCCAGGTGCGTTGGTGCTGCTACGTGGAGTGCAAGCAGTGCACCCAGAGAGAGGAGGTTTACACCTGCAAGGACTGACGCGACCTGCGGCTTCTGCCGCACGGCCACCCCCGGGGACAGGCCAGCTTGGAGAACTGCCTATGGAGACAAACAGGGTTTGATTGACCTTCTGGGATGTGGAAGCTATGTTGAGACATAAGCACTTTGTAGGGTACAGGTGACCCAGCTGTGTTGCTGTTTTGTTTTGGGGTTTTTTTTGTTTTGTTTTGGTTTTTTTTGTTTTGTTTTTCCTGTAGACTGAATTTTCATGAGGTCCAACCATGTGGAAATAAGTGCCTGTCACACTGGGGTTAGACACCAGTTGGCCTTCACCTTCGTCATCTACACGGTTTGACGGATCGTTTCTCCTTGGAACATTGCTTCAGCCATCCTCCATGAACTCCCGGGCTAAGATATTCCCTTTGGCATAAATATCCTGTACTTCTTTATTCCTGGAGCTCACCCAGCTGCTTCGAGAGCTGAGCAGATACAAAAGATCTTTCTGCTTTGAGTGCGGTGGTGCAGGAAGCGGCCACTTGTTTCCCCTAAAACTGGAGAGGCGTTTGTAGGGAAGGATGGGTTCTTCCAGTGGAGTTTCTGCACACAGAGCAAACCAGGCTCTGACAAAGAGACCCGCTGGGAGCATCAGCTCATTAACGACAGCTCCATATCCACGTGCGCTGCCACCGAGCGCAGCTCGAAAATGTTGGGTCCACCACACTGCAGACGGAAACAGATCCAAGAAAAGAGGTTGGGAAGACAGCAGAACACCAGACGTGCCTGTCCCCTTCAGTCCAATCCCGTGTTCTATATTTAAAACAATTTCCCCAAATGCAGGTTCTTTAGCACTATTGCTGTCTTAAATTTAATTTTTTTTTTTTAAAACCACTAGATACTTTTGTTTCATTTTCACTTCTTGCGTGGTTTATTTTTCTCTCCTCTTCCCGCCTCTTGCTGATGGAACTCACCCTGTGGTAACCGCTTCAGAAATCCCGACTGGAACTCGTTGAGTCTTATGCCAGCTGAATTTGGATGCGTTTCTCTTGAGCAGGACAAGAGGAATCCGAGCACGTCTTGGAACCCGGGGCTGTCTTGCGTTGTGGAGCAGCCGTTCTGGCCTGGATCAGACCTCTGGAGGAGTTGACTTTTCTTTCCTAGGCCATCATTCCATTTCTTCTGAACCGTGGCAGTGGTACATGACACAAGCTGTATGTAAACCCTATGACCTTAAGATGATTTTTTTTTTTTTTTAACCACTAGATCGAGAACTGTATTTTAAAAACACATCTGCTAAATCCTAACGAACTCTTGGATTTGGAATAACCAATCAACACAGAGACAACCTGAGAGAAGCCAGAAATTTGACTGCAGGGGTTGATCGCGCCAGTGCTGTGAGACACACGGCAACCTCCAGCATTTCTTTTTCCCTTGGAAGAGGAGATTTACAATCCAGGACTTGATGTGCCAATATTCTTCATATCAAAGGGGATTGGAGGCAGCCAGCGAATGCCTGAACGAAGCTTTCTAAGGAAAAAAAAATGGGGAGCAGAGGGTGTTTGGTTTGGGTTTTGGTAGCAATTTTTGCTTGTACCGGTAGTAGCAATTTCCACCCAGTTTCTATAAGCCATTGATCTGGCGTTCAAAAGAGGAGATGCTCAACCATTAGTAAAAATCAGCAAAACAAAACGAGAGCAATTTCCCAAGACGGACCATTACTTTGCAAAGTCTTTTTTTCCTTATTTTTATTTGATTTTTTGATTTTTTTCCCCCTCAAATTGTAGCCACTAATATTTAAGCTGTTCACGTGCATCTACTGGGAGGAGAAAAGCTAGATTTTGGGTTTTCTTGGTAACAAAAACCTGCAGTCCAGCCTGGCTTGTTGGCATCGAATCTTGAGGTGGGGGCATGGGGAGGGACAGGGTGTGACTGTTTAATAGCACCACGGTCCTGCAAAGTGAAGCAAAATGTCTCTTTTTTGGAGTTTCTTTATTTGCTGTACAAGTCTGGAGGTTGGGATAATGCTGGAGGAGGAGAAAGAGGTGGAATCCACACGTGGAATTCCCACCTTCCACCCCGGCAAAGCACCGGGAAGGTCTCGCAGCTTTTGGGAAAGTCACCCCCGTGCAGTTTATCTAATGGTTTAAAAAATTAATTGCCTAGAAACCTATTATTCAGTGTGTATATATAGATATATATACACGCGCCGACACATAAATATATATATATATATATATATAAATATTGAACATTTATTTATTGTAAAGCCCTTCAGAAGGACCTTCGTACGGTTTCAATGTGGTATTATATTAAATTCTCTTTCTCCCTCTGTCTCTCTCTCTCTCACACATATGTGCAAACTCACTGTTACATTTTTGTGTGTTCTAGAATAGCTCTTCCCCTCCA
>WEIT01033454.1:303960-329080 GCA_013389985.1 Dryoscopus gambensis
CCACTGAGTGGAGCCTTCCCCAGTGGGGTGATGTGATGTTATCGGTCACAAGGAGAGCCTTAAATGGCTCATTCCCAGGTGATATCCCCTTGGAGGAGGGTGGGTGGAGGACGAGATAAGGAAGCACTGCCCCATCTGGTTTTAACGAGTGACCCATGAACAGAAGGCACCCGCCCTCCTTCCCATGGAGTTACAAGAGATGAAAATATCTTTCAACACGTTTCAACAGATGAAAATAGAATAAAATTTTTGGTTACATATTGCAACCCAAGACAGAAGCCATCCCTAAGTTTTTTTTGGATGCTCTGGGCTGATGGTGGCCTTGCCCAAACCATGTTTGGTTGAGCCTTCTTTGGGTTGTTGCGGAGGTGAGCTGGATTTTGAGTTGCGAGTGGGATCTGCAGCGGGAGGGCTTCGCTGGGGAGAAGCTGAGCTGAAGGTTTCCACTTTCAGTCCCGGTTTGAGGCTGCAAAGGTGGGAGAAGCAGGCGCAGGTGAAGTTTTCTGCAGCTTCAGCAGGGTTTGGTGGCAGAAAATGAGCTGGAACGGGTCATTTCAGCAGCATAAATAGGGCCTTGGTGAGAGTGACTGCAGGGGATCGGATCATGTTTTGGGTTGTTTCTTTTTCATCTGTGCAAAAAGCAATTTTTTTGTTGTTGTTGTTGAAAAGCTGAGAAAAAATTAGGAAATTCAGCTCTGATGCCTCGAAACTCAGAGTTCAATTATTTCTATTCCCACTTTCCCCAATGGATTGGCCTCCTGGGCACACCAGATTATCCTGGTGCATCAAGTGTCCACTCCATGGGAGATTAACTGGCCAGGAAGTTTGGGCTGTGTCTCAGAGCAGTGACAGGAGATATTTGAGCTATAATTCTCATTAAAAAATAAAAATAATACTTTCAGTGCATGGAAGTAGAGAGGAAAGGATGTCAGGGAGGAAATCTGATGAAAATAGCAATTTTTCGTGAAAATCAGAATATATTTTATAACCAAAGGTAACAACACTGCAAGAATTTATGGGAATTTTTAGGTTTTCTGCAGATAAGAGGATCCTCAGAGATCGTCAGGATAATATTGAAGCCTCCTGATCCAATTTCTTGGCTCCTGTTGCCGAGATCCCAAGGCAAAGCTCACCCAAACCACCTCAATTTTACCTCTCACTTGCCTGAAACCACTCTCAGAAGGGGAAGGTTGTTTACGTAAATCCATATTTCATTTTTATTTTTAGATTCTATACTGAGAATTTCTGAGAAATCCAGAGCCAGTTCTAGCAGGTTAACACACTCAAAATTCAAAGCAAGCAGCTGTGTGGGAGGCCTGATAATTTAAGTATTCGGGAGTTATAGAACTGAAAATATGGTCCATCATTTAATTATGATTCATTTTAAATGAGTTATCATAATTTTTTAAAATTCTTGTTATTTTCTATACAAATGATCATTCTGGAATATTCTCGCTTTGCGCAGGGCTTTTAATTCACTATTTAAAGTATCTGTGTGGATTGGATGCAGGAATCACCAATGGAGGGAATGTGAATATTCCTGATCGTTTTGAGGACAGAAAGCATAAAATGGGAGTAGGATCAAAATGAAAAAACCTTTTTACTAAATTCCAGTTCTCCCTCCCCAGTTCTCTGTCCAGCCTGGCTCCCATTTGTGTTGTAGCTCAGCTGGAATGGGAATTACGATGACAACCGCCAAATATCCTTTGGAATTAATGAGCAATTTCTGGCTTCCCTGTGGTTATTTCCAAGCATTTTGTTTTATTCTGGAGTTGGGGGGAAAAGTGTGGCTCTCACACTTTGTTTTTTAGCCTGGGAATTCTCTCCATGCTCCCCCTTGCCCCGGGGAAGAGCCAACTGCACATTCCCCGTTCTGTCCTCGGAGCTGCTCCTCACGTGGGCCCCTCTCCCCTCCCGCGGGGATGTGCCCGAGAGGGTGGAGGACACGGAGCAGCAGGAAATGTCCCTGGAGATCCCGATGGGTGGGGCTTGGACTGGGCCCTCTGCTCTGCTGGTCTCCAAGCTTAGGAGACACCGGGGTGATTTATGGATAAATGGGATTCGGTGGAATGCGGCGTTGTTGGAAGGGTTGCCGTGGCTTTGCCTCCCTTTCCCACATTTCCCGATCCCATATTGTCTCTCTGCAGCTTCATCAGTGCTTCCAAACCCAGAATTAGCCCCTGCAGCTCCCATAACTCCCTGCAAAGCCCTCACTTCCCACACCCTGATGTTTTCACACCGGTGACCTCAGCTCCTGGCATGTGCAAGCCAGGGGAAGATCCCGAATGGATGCACCCAGCATTCCCAAGCCATTTGCAGCAACCATAAATAACAGTGTTTGGAATCAGCTTGACGATAGAAGTCAAAGCGTTGCATGTTTGGGGCTGTGGCATCCTAATTAGCCATGAGCCAGGCCCAGGAATTTTTGCCAGCTCATGATTTTTGATTAATTTCGATGTTTAGAAATTAGATATTTAATATTTAATATTTAATATTGAGAGTTTTTCATGATTCCTTTTTTTCCCCCCCTCTTGTTATTTTCTCAGGAATATATTCTGTTATGCCCTTTAAAATATCAAATTTCTAGCACGCAAAAAAAGAGCTGTAACTAATTCCTGCTTTTAGGGAATGTTTTGCATATCTGCAACTACCTGGATTTTCTTTGCAATCTTCTTCCTTTCTTCTCAGTTTCTTTCTCTCCCTTTCTCTTTTTTATTCTCTTTCTCTTTCCTTCTCTCAGTTGGTAACGGCAAAAACCAGGCAATGATGTTGCTGCTGCTGTTCTAATTGTTGGAGAAATTTGTATTAAGGCCTGGTCTGAGCTGTATTTTGGACCAGGAACTGACCTGGTCCTGCAGATGTCTTAATCAGGATTTGGGTTTTTTAGTCATTCAAAGGCCTTTGAAGGGTCCTGCATTGATACAATGCTATCTCACGGTGTCTGTATCTGTATCTTATCTTTTTACAACCCCTTATCATTACGGTCATGTCAAATACACTGATAAAGCTGAAGTTATCTGCACCAGCATGAGGCAGAGGTGCAACCTCCACTCCTTCATGTGGGAAGCAAAGCAGGACAGGTTAGACACTTCAGGTTATCTCAGAGGACACGAGATGCCCAGTTCTGGGCAGCTGAGTTCAGTCTTGGACGTCCTAAAGGCCGAGTTCAGTCGTGCTCCGATCCCACTTGGAGAAGACCTCCCAGAATCACAGATTATCCTGAGCTGGAAGGGACCCATCGGGACCATCACGCCCAGCTCCTGGCCCTGCACAGACCATCCCCAAGAGTCACACCCTGTGCCCAAGAGTGTCGTCCAAACTCTTCTTGATGGTCTTTCAGGTCAAGAACAATTCGTCCCCAAGGAAAATGCTGGGAACAGCTGCCAGCACCAGGCTCCCTCTGCTTTCTCCCCAAGTTCCTTCCTCCCAGCTGTGCCTTCTCCACCATGCTCACCATGGGCAGAGGACTGAATTTACTTCCCCAGGCAGTGAAGGGCTGCTCCCGCCCCACAAGAGGACACACATCAGGGCCATCCAGAACGAGGGGCACTCAGCAAAATGGCAACAGCAGAGACAATCCGTGTCCCCTCGGAGCCCAACCCAATGACCAGAATAACGGCCCAAATGTCCTTTGTGCCAACAGGTGGAGCTGGGAGAGAATTCCGTGGATGGGGCCAGCTGACAGCACCCCGGGATGAATGCACAACAGAAAAGAGGAATTTTTGTTTGCTCGTCCGGTTGCTTCCACCGCTTCTCCCAGAAAATTCTTGTCTTTCTTACAGAGAGATTTCCTCACGAAAAGCAACGAAGGGGAAACCGCAGATGGCTTAATTTGCAGTGAATGAGCTCCTGTATGGCTGGTTGGAACTCGATGACCTTTAGGATCTCTAGACCCAAAGCACTGTGGAATTCTGGGATTCTCTGGCTGACTGTTGGCTGGGAGGAACAGTGGATGCGATGCTGCCATCGTTTACCTCTTGTGTGACTGCTCGGTCGGTGTTCACTCCTGCCTGTGGTCACCTCACAGCTCAGGACTGTCCAGCCTTGCTGGGAACAGGGCTGGCTTCAGGCTGTTCCCATGGAACTTCTGTCCCCACCCCTTGCTGACTGCTCAGGGAGCGGCAGCAGCGTTCCTGAGCATCCTGCTGGCCCAGCCCTGGGCCAGTGGGTGTGGGAATGCTTTGTCCTTGCTCTTCTCCCATCCACGAGAGGCTCTCAACCCCAGGAGACTCTGAGGCAGCTTCTCCCACTCAGTAGCTCATAGGAGCCACTTCTGGAGACCGGTGGAGTTGGTCTTTTCTCCCAGGTAACGAGGAGACACCTCCCCACCACCAGCTCAAACGTCCCTCGCTGGGCAGAGCAGAGAAATATTTCCCCAGAGTGTTCACGAGACCATAGAAACCCAGAATGGTTTGGGTAGAAGGGACCTTTAAACTCATCTCATTCCACCCCTGCCATGGGCAGGGACACCTTCCCGTGTTCCAAGCCCATCCAGCCTGGCCGTGAACGCTTCCAGGGACACCCACAGCTTCCCTGGACAACCGCCACCCTCCCAGGAAAGGATTTCTCTCTCTCAGTTTTACTTACACCCAACCAGGGTGTTTCTAGCCTCTCTTTTTTTGTTTCCCCCAGCTGTGCCATTCCTTCCTCAGGCTGGTTTATGTCTTTTCCATACACTCGGCATCTTTCACAGGGCTGCTGGAAAGGCTTTGCAAGCTCCCACGGAGGTACCCTAGGTCATAAAATTCATGTTACTGAATGCTGTGCAAACAAGTGAGGTCACCCTGTTTAGTAAATCTGTTTTTCCCCCGACTGAGGATAAAACCTTGTTCTCTCAGAATGCTGGAAAGTCTTAACACCTTCCTTTTTTTCCTCTCTTTTTTTTGCTTCTTTTGCTCGTTTTCAATTCCCTCCGTCGGTTCCTCTTGTGAGTATCCCACCTATTTATCCAGTGCTGTTATTGTTGTTGGATAACTGGAAAAGATCTGCCTTTGGTGAGCAGCCTCCCAGCCCACAATGCTGCCTTTTTCTCAGCAAAGACGCTGAGGATCACTAATACCAGCTTTATTTTCCTTGGCACTTCCCAGAGCTGGAGCCACCCAGCCTTTCCTTGCCGAGTGCTTCTTAATCAATATTAAAGGGCTGACAGTGCAGGCAGCTTCCCTCTGCAAATAATTATTAATCAGTGGTGTGGGGCTTTGGTGGGGAAGGGAGTTCAAGAAGCCTTTGGGGTGGCAGGGTGCCTGAATTGGGTTTTGGCCGAGGGGATGGGTGTTCATGTCAGGTATTGGTGTTTGAATTAGATAGAAAAAGGACATTTTTTACAATGAGGGTGGGAAAAGACTGGCACAGAGAGGTGGTGGATGCCCCGTCCCTGGAAACATTTGAGGACAAGTTGAACAGAGCTCAATTTAGTTGAAGATGTCCCTGCTCATGTCAGGGAGGTTGGAATAAATGACCCATAAAGGTCCCTTCCAACCCAAACCATTCTGTGATTCAAGAATCCACCTCAAGCCCAGACTTAATTTGAAATTCTGGAGTGGTTCGAGTTGTATATTGACATTTCTTTAATTTAAGGAACATTTAGGTTCTCAACTGAATCAATGTATTTTGAAAACAAAGAGTGTAAGAATTAAAATTCTGAGAAAATAGAGAATTGGCCATATGTAAACACTGTTTGAATTTAGTCATTGGTCCTGCACTGCTCCTGAACACACCGATTAAAATATATAAATTCCTTTAATTCAAAAGGAACCCTGCAATTCCAATATAATAATTTTCTGTGAAATGCATCTTCTGGGAAAGAAATAGTTGGGCAGTTGAAATTCTTGGAGAGCAGAAATAAAAACCACTCTCTGTGACCTTGATATTGCAAAGCCCTGCCTGCGAGCCAATGGGAAATTTTCCGCAGGAATGTTTTCCTGTTAGAAAAAGCCAATTTGATAAAACTGATATGGTTTGTAAACAGCAATTCTGACAAGCTTTCTTGAAAAAGAAAAGTTTTGGTTTCCAGTTTCAGGAAGTGTTTTTATTCCTATTTTTCTTCTTTAGATGCTGCAGGGTATTGTTTATATAAAAACAATAAACCTCAGCTCAGTCCCAGATTTTGTCTTTATTGACAATTATATCAACTGCAAGTGTCCTTTTCCCTCAGAGCCCAGTTCAGTAGGAAACCTTGAAAATATTTTGCTTTCCTTTGCATCCAGACTGGAAAGATATCTGAAAGCATGGGATTTACCACGGAATGGAAAGTTGGATCTCGCTCCAGCTGCGGCCCTCGCAGGTACCGGGCGCTTCACGGTGCCTTTTTCAAAGGATACGGGACCAGGTTGTGGAAAAGCCTTTCCAGGAACGTGGCAGAACCCCCTGTTGCTTGAGGAATGTTAAAGCTGATTTGACAAAGCCCTGGAGAATATGTTCTTGAGGGCAATTTGGGATTGGCAGGCAAGTGGCCGGGTTGCCTTGAGACATTCTTTATGCTTCCATGAAGGGAGGACAAAATGTTTATTTTGGTTTCAGGGTTTAATAGGTTTGGAGATATTTCAAGCTACTGGAGGCTTCAAAATTATTCAGCCCAGAGACTTCTCCATAGTTTTTAATTTTATTTTTCAGGACTAAGAGCAGTCTGAGCAGTAACAAAACTCCAGCTATCAACACAAACCCTCTCCTGTGTCACAGCTGGGGTCAAAAAGCACTCTTCCACCTGAAGAATGAGATTTTAGAGGGCAAAGTTTTCTCCCTCTGTCACTGCACTTTTAAATTTCCTGGAACCTTCAGACAAATGGACTTGGGAAAAGTTCAATCTGTGAGAAATGAAATTCCTGAAATGAATATTAATTAGTCCGATGAACATTAATAGTTGTTTTCTGCGGCAGGGCGAGTGTCTCATGGCCTCCGCGTCTCCGTTTCCGTTGGCTGTTGACGTTTCCGTGAGGCTTTGCAAGGAACCGTGTTTTCTCCAGAGCATGGAGACTTTCTTGCCTTTCAGTTTTCCAACTGCACGTCAGGGAGCCAAAGCCCTTGGAAATGTCAACTCCAAGGGGAAACAGGTGATGTGAACTTGCCATGAGTAAGGCTGGAGGGTGGCTGCAGGAATATGACATTCCAAGAGTTTTACATAAAAATGCCGATCTGCTGGAGCGTGAAATGACCCTGCTGGTCTTTTTTTTTTCCTTTTTCCCTTCTTTTCCTGCCTCTTTTAATTGTGTGTGTCCTTTTCACTGCGCCGTGGGTTGTGTGTTTTGGATGAGGAGGAACCTCCTGCTCTCTCGTCTGACGGGATCCAAGGACGGGCCCACCAAGAGCAGATAAAACCTCGGGAAATCTCCGAATCCAAGTGTGAGTCACCAGAAGAGTTGATTTGAAAGGACAGCTGTACTAACATTGACTAAGATGCCTATTAAAAATATTGGCAGCCATGGAGGGATCACTCAGTATTTGATCATCCATTCTGGAAATTAGTAAAACAATCCACAGAGATTCTGAATAATATTTTTCATGTCAAGATAAGAACTTTAATTTGTGGGCGTTTTTTAACATTTTATGATTTCCTCCCAGTTTTACTCAGGAAATCATAGAAACACAAAATACTCCTACTTTGGTAGAACTGATATTTGAAACAAAAACAGAAGCCTAGGCTACGTTTGGTGAACCTAATTACGATTTTCCCCCATGATCCATTATTCTCTTTATTAGCCTGTGACAAACTGCCTGAGGTTTCTGGGAAATGAGCAATTGATTCCACATCCTCGGGGGCTCAGTTTGTGTGTGGTTTAGTGCCTGCGTAGCGCACAAGGTTTTGGGGGGCAGTTGGGGCCTTTCTGGGAAAATCCTCAGGAATGAAGATCCCTTTCCCATGGGGGCAGGTGGAAATTGCTCCACGCCCCAAAGCCCCACGCTCAGGTGTGGGTTTGGGACCACATCACAAGGTTGGTCCCTGCGCATGGCAGTCATAACCCTCCATGTATTTTATCCATCAGGAGCGCCTTGCCAAGCCCAGGAACATGTCCTTTCTTTCAGAGCATCGCTGCAGCCCAGGTTAGGGGAAACGCTGATCCTCAGATCCTCGGAAATAAGGAGCTGGTGTTGTTCTTCTGTGTGAATTCCGTGGTGGGATAAACCTGATTCCTCCCAAAGTCAGGTGGAAATGCAGGGAGAGGATTAGCATGACTTTGGCGAGCAAACCCACGGCCAAATTTCTGGGACCAGGGTGAGCTTCTGGAAGGAATTTTCCTTGAGTTTCCTTCCAGGGAATCCCAACCTTCAACCTCGGTGAATACTTTCCCCCCGACCCCTTATTCCTCTCTGGAGTGGGATGCAGCAGCCCGAGGGCTTTGCTGTTTGCTCTTTGCAGACGTGAGGGGAGGGCACTGGCCTGGATTCAGTGTGGAGACCTCTTGGGAAGTAGGGAATCGTGGAATGTCCTGAGCTGGAAGGGACCCACAAGGATCATCGGAGTCCAACTCCTGTAGATGGAGCATTTCTGTTCGGCCCACCTTTCCTCAGCCCTCTGCTCTACTGGGGGTTTGGGGGATATCAGGGTTGCTTTTGCTGCTTGTCGCAATAGAAATGATCATTTTGATGAGAACAAAATTAATTTTTAATATGGAAATCTCCTTTAAAGGAAGTTTTAACTGAAGAGATGAAACTTGTATTTCTTGGGGTTATGTTTTCGGGTTTTTTGGTGCTTTCTTTTTGATTTGGCTTGTGTTTTGTTTGTTTGTTTGAGGTTTTGTTTTGTCGCTGCTTTTTTTTCTCCGAAAGGAGAGAGGGGCAAAACCTCTTTGTTTTTGTCAAGGTTAACAGTTGGACTTTATGATCTCAAAGGTCTTTTCCAACACAAATGATTCTGTGATCCTGCAATTCTACATTTGTGTGCGCCTGTGTGCAAATGAAAGCAGAAGGTATAAATAATATGAGTAGGAAAACACTTTTTTTTTTCAAGCGCCATAAATATGCTACTTTTTTTAAGAGCTTTCATGCATTTTTCTTACCTCAAGACAAAACTGAGCTCCCTGAGCATTTGTTAAAAAATCGAATGTTAAAAATAAATGTTAAAATTAAATGTTAAAAAATAGCAGGCCCATGGGACGGCAGCCCAAGAACTGGTACCAAGAAGAGTGTGCAGGGTTGTGCTGAAATTGAAATTGAGACCTCTCATGCCCAAGATGAGATGCAGCCTCAGACAGGGCACGTGCTGGAGAGAGGGTGATGGTTGGTGGTGCTCATGCCATGACAACAAAGCCTGAGTTATCTTATCTTCCGATAACTCTTATCTTATCTTCCAGTAACTCTTATCTTCCAATAACTGTTGTTTTCCAATCAGGCCCTCAGTGTTTGTGCATCAATTCTGCTGTGCGGTGGTCCTGGTGTTGTCCCCCCTATTCCAGAGGAGACGATCGAGGGACAGGAGAGATTTCCATCCATTCATTGCCCTTGCCTGTGCTGATACTCAAGGAAAATCCCTCTTCCACCAGAGATGATTTACACTGCTCTGAGTCAAGCCAGGCTGTCAGAACCTCTCTCCACAAATCCACGTGTTGCAAAAAGTGGGGGATCTTCTGCCTTTCCAGCCCCTGAAGAAAAGGGGAATGACTGGTGAAGGAAACCATTGAAAGAGAAGCAGAACTTCGTCCCTCTCCCCAAAGTCGTCATCCTCCCTCTTGCCGCCGTGGTGCTGGATGAAATTCGGATTTGTGCCACTCCCTGACGAAAATCCATTTTCCCCCCGTGCTCCTGTTGACAACCTGCCAGGGAAGGTTATTAGGCACCATCCCTAAAGCCTGTGCACGCTGACCTGTTCCGAGGGAATCAAATGAAAGCCTATTCCCTCCCCAGCCCGGGCCCACCCAGGGAGAAGCAGGCTGGTGGCTTGACAAAACTTGGATTATTCTGTCCAGAAAGCTGCGCTTTTAATGGATTAAACATCTCTGTCTTTTGTGGTTGCCTGCTTAAGAAAGAAAATCATTACAAGAAGAAAATGTTGAGCTGGTGTATATTTTCATCTTTTGATTCAGAGTCATTTTTCTTTCCTCCCTGCTTTCCTCCTCTCCTGCTTTTCTCCGTATAAAGGAGTAAATTTTGCCTCCGTGATATTTCTTTGGCTGAACATGATTCAGCACCGCTGGTGCTCTAAATCAAGGTAATCAAAATAATCCTGTTCTTTTCATCCAGCCACTGGGCCTAACCCTGTGTACTACATATATATTTTTTTCCAAAGGCTTGGCTCTGACATCACTGAAATATTGCAGCAAAATATCAGGAATAAACCAGCATTGTTCGTTCCCGCTTTCATCCCCAGCCAAACACCCGCAGCTCTCTGCGGGCCTCAAAGAAGACCTGGCTGCCTGGAAATGCCCAAGCACGATTCCTTCTCCAGTGCTGGGCTGCTGCAGGAAGATTCCTTAAGGGGAAAAGCTGGAATTAAAGATTCCAGGACAATTGTATAGCGGGGAAAAAAATCACAACAACAACAACAACACAACAAAAATCAAAGGGGATCCTGGGCCAGCTCTGGCCTGATGTCAACCAGCAAAGCTCTAACCATGTCCGAAGCAATCTCTGTTTAATCCACGCGGAGATTTGATCCGGGATATTCCATCTGAGGCTCCCGTTGGCAACGCAAGGATGCGGAGTCAGCAGCGGTTTTTCCCATGAAGCTCTGTGTCCTGGGGTGCAGGGTGGGATGTGCCTGGGAGCTTGTATTCTATCACCATCTGCTGAGACCAGGTGTGGCTGTGCTCCTGTGGATGGGTCCATGAATGCCTCCTGCATGAATCACAGATAACTGCTCCTGGACTATCTCCTGTTCATGGCCCATCAGCGCCTTGCCCATGACTCATCATCCCATTGTGAGATGTCCCACCCAGAGGGAGGAACCAGGCATTCCATGCTCAATATAAGCTGAGATCTCAAACACCAGAGCAGCCCGCTTCCACTGGATTTCCCAGAGGAGCAGCCTTCTTCTCGACTGGAAATTCCAGAGGAAAATTACATCCTTCTACAGGATCACTGCTTCAACAGGACTACACCTACCACCACAGGAGGACTGCAGCCACCGTTTAATCGGACTGCTACCAACTCTCTGACCAACAGGGTGCCAGGTTGTGTTCTTCTGACTCTGTCAGTGGTTTTTGTTTTGGTTTTTTTTGTACTATTGCATTTGTTCTTGTTCAAACTTCCTAGTAAAGAATTGTTATTCCTATTCCCATTTTTTTTCTTTGCCTGAGAGCTCCTTAATTTTCAAAATTCTAATAATTCGGAGGGAGTGGGTTTACAGTTTCCATTTCAAGGGAGGCTCCTGTCTTTTCAAACCAAGACACCCTGAAAATGAGCTCCTGGGTTCATTTTCTCCACGTCCACTGAGCGCTGCGGATCCCCCCCAAGCTCTGCTGTGCTCTGTCCCCTCTCCAGCCCACCCAGGCTGCTTTAGGTCACTTCCACGGAGGGGGGAACAGTGGTGGTGGAATGGATTTGCCTCCTGAGGGACTGAGAGGCTGATAAGGAGTGTGGGAACTCCAACAGCAAGGCGGGGAACATCTGATATCCCAGTTTTCGGTCTTTGTGCTCTAAATCTCCTCTTTGCTGTGTGAGGGGCTTTCTCCTCTTGCTTCCACATCCAAACCTCCTGGAAGGCAGAAGTTTTCAGCTCAGATACAACATTTAAGCCCAACTACGTTGTTTAAAGGACTAAGTTGATATCTTTATATTGTGCCAGAACGGATTATATGAGGAAATCGGGCAAAACTAAGTATCAGTGTCAGATTCCAGTGCTCACGGGAGATGTTCCCAAGTTTTGGACCTTCTTTTTTAGGAAAGAAAACACCTGCTGCCTTCCATACAACCACTACAGGTGATCACCACTGTTAAAAACAGAAGCTTTGGTGCCTAAATCTTAAAATGCAGAAAATTATAGATATAGATGTACCTAAATCCACAGCTTCTGAAAATTTTATGCGTGTTCTTCCTGGATTTTTTTTTTGAGAATATGAAGTCTGGAAATCAACACAAACAGATAAGTTTTACTCCCAGTCTCTCTCCACTGATATCAGGGAAGCTGCATCAATTCCTCGTTTGAAGCGTTGGCTCTGGGAAGTTGCTAAAAGTTCCTGGGAAGGAACCAGCTCGAAGTTTCAAGGAATCTCACTGAGAAGTTATGAGTAACGGGAAAAAACCAAAGGCCAAAGCCAGCTTTCCAGCTAACCATTTATTTTCCCAGAGAAGTCCCTTATTAATTTTTATGGTGCATAAATACCAGAAAACGAGACACCATTAATTAGTGACTGGTTTTGGTCTTCATACTCAACTCGATTCAAGCCAAACTGGGATTTTTTTTCCTTTAAGTTTTTTTTAAGAGTCAGAGCAAAGTTCATGTGTGGATAGACGGATTTTGGTGTTTATTTGATTTTTTGAGCAAGTCTGATCCTAATTTAAATTAGTGAAGTTTTCTTTTTATTCCAATCACTGGGACTCTCTCTCACAAAACATTTCTCTTCACCTCCGCCCCAAATATTCCAGGACGTACATCATGGTGCTTTAGGGATAGATACAGCACCTGGAAGAGCGAATTCCATTTGGTTTAGATCTTGACCCAAATTCTATTGGCTCAACACAAATATCCATGGGCATCCTTGGGGTGGTAAGAGAGCCCTTTGGGAAGAGCCTTGCTGAGATGGGTGAGTGTGGGATGTGCAGTCCCCCTCAGCCAGCACTCCCACTCCAAATCTGGGACAAAAAAGGCAGGAGGTGATCCCCAGCAGGTCCCTGCCCTGGATCTGCACAGAGGGCTCCAGCACAAGAGGAATTTTGTCCGCCAGAGAGGCACCAGCAACATCTTCCTCCTCTGACAGAGGAACCCTTGGAGGTGACCTTCATCCCTCATCTCTCACAGGTGCTGTCACCCAGAGGAGGATTGGGATGGGCCCCTCACTGTAATCCAGGGAGACAGAGATTCCCGTGACCCTGATTAGCTGGAGTTTGCAGAAGACATCCCTGACAGACCCGACCAATCTGCACTTTCTCTTTGCTCTCAGTTGCTGACAGGCTTTGTCCTCATGTGGAGCTTGTTTTTATGAAAGACCCATTCTTCAAAAAATTGCGGATAATTGTGCCAAGAATCTGCTCTGTGCAGTTCCTGAACCTGAGAGGATTTGGGTGCAATGAGTTATTGGCCACTGGCACTGGTAAAGGATGATGTTTCTCTGAGCCTGCATCCACCAGTAAATCACACAGGAGTCTGACTTTTAATCTATTTGCATTTTGGGGACGTGCCGTGGGTGCTGTGTTTACTCTTCTGTCATTGGGCTGTGTTTCAGGGCTGACTGCAGAGCTGGTCCCAGCAGGACTTCCAGAGATCCACGAGAGGCACAGAAAGAACATTCACTGAGTCTTCAGCACCTAAACTCACTTAGATACCAAGAAAAAAAGTAAAATCTAAATATCTAAGCCCAGTTTGATTCGAAAACCTTGAAGATTGGATTTACTGGTGGGATCACACCCTGTTATGTCTGAACAATACCTCCTCAACCCAAAGCAACAATATCCTCCCGCAGAGACCGAGCTTTGGGTTCGTGTCAAGGTCTCATTGCAGATCCAGCACCTCTGTTCTGATTCCCACCAAGTCAGGGAAAGAAATCCACCTTACAAGGTGTTTTTCTGTATCCTCTACTGTCCCACTGGATGAAAGATTAGACTGGTTACACCTCATGCTGGTTTGAGGTGTAAAATTCTTTCAAAATCTCTCCATCTGGAACCGATTTGCTTCATTTAGGGAGAGGGTATTGCTGGAATGTGACTGGTTCCAGCTGAGAGATGAGTTACGTTGGCCACTGCACAGATGGTCCAACAGCCAAGCTACAAACTCACAAATTTACCCTCCAAATAAAGAATTCCTCTTTTTTTTTTTCTTTTTTAAATTTTTTTTTAAATTTTTATGACACAAATGACCTCTCTACCTCTGAGAGCTGGAGGAATGTGCATGTTTAACTTGAAAAGATGGGTAAGGACTGAAATTTTCAAAGATTTCGTCATGCCCCAAAAGGAGGACGTGGGAAGGAGGTAGAACGGACTTTTTCTGCCTCATCCTGCTGTAGTTTCATCTCCGTTTCTCAGTGTCCCACCTCACTCCCAGCTGTTGTGCCGTAAAACCATCATAGAACATCCATCAACCCATCCGTGCCGTTGTTTGGTTGTTTTTGACCACTCTCTGCCTGATTAAATAATTATTAAACACAGGAACTAATTCCAGAAGCCAATATAAATCAGAGCAAGGAACACGGCGCACTGAAAGCATTTTGCCTCCAGGCTCTGCCAGCCCTTCAGAATGAGAGGACAATGCAAAAATTGGAGATCTGGGTGTTCAGACCACAGAGCTGGGAAAACGGAGTTGTCTGAATGTCGGGTGGTGAGAAATGGTGTGAAAATTACAGGTCTGGGATGCGAGCACAGCTGTGGAGCACCCAGGGGCATGTGCTGCTCCGGCTTTCTGCTATTCTTGGCTCTTGCAGTCCCTCTGAAGTGGCAGATGACATCTTGAGAGTCTCCATGCGTGACATGATCCGTGTGCTCTGGGAAAACTCCATGCAGGATCAACGTGCTGTCTGCTCAGGAGAAAGCCTGGAGGCCTCAGAGAGGCCGAAACTCGGTGTCATTCAGGGGGATTCATTCCCAAGTGGAGCAGCAGGAATTTGGGAGCCCTGGGAATGGCTTGTGTGTGCTCAGGGTGTTCAGAGCAGTAAATATTCTCTCTGGGCCCTTCCTGCCTCCTCTGCTGCTCCACCCCAGTGCTGGGTAATGTGTGTGGGCATGGAGAGCTCTTCCAGCGGCTGGTTTAGAGCCCGGCGCCTTCACCAGTAAAACTGGACTCATTTTTTCAATATTTGCCTGAAATCACTGTTGACGTTACAGTTTAACTGAAGACAGACTCAGTTGTGGCTTAGGAGATGTAGGTGCAAGTCCCAAGTGGGATTCTGGACAAGCCACTTGAACCTTCTCGGGTCTGGCTTTTTTTTTTTTCCCCTCAGAAATAAAACGTTTTGGTTTTAAGCAAAACTGTTTTCCCCTCTTTAAAATGTTTCTCCCTCCCGTTTTTATATTTCAGACGGAAAATTTCTAAATGGTGGGGTTTGTGTTGTTTTGTTTTCCCGATTCCAGTGCCGGTTGGAGAACATTTTTTTTGTGGAAAACACAGCTTTTCCCATAAAGTGTTCTGAACTCTACCAGAGGAAAGCACAAGATGAGTTCTATTATTCTTGTGGTGCAGCTGGGGTCAGGACACATTCACTGGTCACGTAGCCTTACCCAGTGTGCTCTCCTGGAACGGGAATGCTGATGGGAGAGGAGCCCTCAAGGACATGGTTTGGGGTTTTTCGGATCTATTTGCTCTTTAAACATTTCTAACCTCATCTTAAATGCAGCCTTCTGCTCCCTTTTTTCAACTGCTTCCAAAGGGAGGCATCCCAAATCCATTCCTCAGGAGTTTTTTTTCTGTGTGGAAGTACCACACACAGCTCTTATTACCCTCCTTTACCTCTCCCCCTCCCCGCTCTTCATCCTCTTCCCCGGATCCCTCCCAAACACTTGGGCTTGGCTCATTCCCGAAGCCAGTTTGGTTTTCCTTCAAGGAGCCTTCCGGCAGCTCTTGTTGCAAACCACACATTAGCAAAGCAGCGAGCTCCTCCAAGCCTCCGCGCTGTTGTGAATCCAGGAAAAAATAATAAAATTCCTCAAGAATAACAAACATCCTCCCCCCCCTCTGCAGACCTGGTGAAAAATCAGGATGTTCCCATCCCGAAGCAAGAGTTCATCGGGTCGGCACCCCTGAAATCCGTGGCGTGAGGGGGATTTTCAGGGAGCTGTGCCACAACACTGAACTCTTTTACTGACCCGTTGGTGGATTCACTGTCTGGTTTGGAGCAGAACCCACGACCTGGAAGGGAATGTTTAATTTAAAAGGGAACCTGGAGTTTAATTGTCCTTTGGTTTTGGCTGTGCTGCGAGCAAAGCCCTGGTGTGCGTCTTGCGGAAAGGGAGCGAACCCAAACCTAGTCAGGGCTGATTTGCTTCAGTTTATTTTGTTTAATTCGCATGAACATAAACCAAAAATGGTTTAGAAGTGGGGTGTCTGAGCAGAGGAGCCGGAATGTGATCAAGGAAAGGGACTAAGGAGCGATTTTCCAGCGGCTGGCGGCAATCGCTGGGTGCGTGCTCGTCCCCAGCTCTCAGATCTCCAGCCGCCACCTCCGGTTTCTCGCTGGCCCCCAGACGTGACGGGGAGTCAGGGCTCTCAGAAAAACACGAGGAGCCTTCTTGAGGCTGCGATAATGAACTCTAATTATTAGTTGGATGTCTGGGTTTCTACATGGGGATGTATCGGGGCAGTCATCTGCGGAGAGGCAGACTGGAAGGCACACAAAATGTGTGGGATCCGCCTCTGGCTTTGAAGAGAATTCTCTAACTTAAAAAACACCGTAAACTTTCCCGAGAAGTTAATCCCCTTCCTTACCCTCTCTCTCCCCCAGATTGCTTGAATAACATGAATCATTCCAGCCTGGACATGGCAGATGAGGAAATTTTCATCTTAAAGCATTAATTTTCTATTGGGTTTTTTTTTCCTGGAACAAAGTGTTATCAAAATCAATTTGTTTCCAGTATTTCCATCTTTTTACATGAAAAACAAACTTCCAGATTAAAACCTTTCAGGTTTAATAGCCACCACGAGTCCAACAAACTGTGTCACTGTTCCTCGCTTTGTCACTGCTGCTGGTATGAAAGCACTGTAAAAAACACCCAACCCATGGTCAGGGTTGTAACATCCCAGTCTGCACCAGTGGGAAAGGCTGTGCTGGAAACTAATTTTTTTTTTCTAATTTTTTTCTGATTTTTAATCATTGATTTTTTTTCTTTACACACACACCAAAACCTTGAGATGTTCTTCAGGTCGCAGGTATCAGCGTTGAGTTTCGAATGTTACAAAGTGCCTCCTTCCTTCTTTTTTCTATTTTTTATTCTTTTTATTTTGGCTGAGATTTTGTTGGTTATTCGGGGTTGCCTGCTTCTCCTTGCTCTGCCCAAATCCCTCTTTTTCCCATTTCTGTGTTTATGAAGCAAGACTTCCAACACTCGGACACGCACGGACCCGTGAAATCAGATTCTAACGCCCATATAACGTACACGGAGGGAAATATTTTAGGGAGATGATGGGGACAGAGCTGGCTCATCCTAAACACTGCCACCCTTTGGGATGGATGGGTGGGATGAGCCTGTTCACTCCCTGAACACAGGGAGAGGTTTGCTCGTCTTCCAGCATTATTGGTTTTCCCACTCTTCATCCAGAGGGAAGGGCTGTTCCTACAGCGTCGGAATGGTTTGGGTTGGAAGGGACCTTAAAGATCATCTTATTCCCCACCTCTGCCATGGGCAGGGACATCTTCCACCATCCCAGGCTGCTCCAAGCCCTGTCCAACCCGGCCTTGGACACCTCCAGGGATGCCACAGATTTTCTGGGAACCTGTGCCAGGTTTCTTCACCTTTATAGTGAAGAACTTCTTATATTTAATCTAAACCTATCCACCTCCAGCTTAAAATCATTCCCCCTTTTCCTGGTACTCCAGGCTCTTGCCCAAAGTTCCTCTCCATCTCTCTTTTAAGCTCCCTTTAGGCACTGGAAGGGGCTCTAAGTTGTCCTGGGAGCCTTCCCTTCTCCAGGATGAGCAGCTCCAGCTTTCCCAGCCTGTCTTTTATTGCTGCCCACCTCATGTCTGGCTCCTCTGGTCGGGGCAGCCTTTGCCCTTCTTCCACCTCCTGGGTGATAAATTCTTGATAAGAGTCATAAGCAGATGAATTTTGGGAGGGTGTGGGGAGGGATGTGGAGCCGAGGAGAGAAGGTGAAATTCTCATGATGATAAATCACTCCAGATCTCCTCTCTTTGCTGGAGATTTCTGTACATCCCCAGAAAAATATCCACCCAAATCTAATTTTGCTCCTTTTTCTTGCCACGTCTCTGCACCTCCCTTGCAGTGACCCCCGTTTCCTTCGGAGTGAAGGCATTTTGCACAATGAGTGGTGTTTTCCCTTCTACCCATCCTTTCCCCATTTTTCAGCCGGGAATGTGGGATTAGAAGTCATAACGTGGCATTAGGAGCCATAAAGGTCAATATCCTGCCTTCCAAAGTCACTCTTAGGCTCCCAAGGCTTTGTTAATGAAAACCCCATAACCCTCCCCTGCTTCCCTCTCCCTCCCGAAAAAAAGAACTTAGGAAACAGGTCAGGGTGAGAAAGGGGGAGGAAAATAATAATGATCAATAAGTTAAATAAAGACCAAGCCTTGTCCTGCCACACACGGGAGTCAGGAGCCCTTTTGCATTTGAGACGCCCAGCAATTACCAACTAATCCATTGGGCAAATGCAAGATGGTGCCTCCCGCCACTCTTCCCAGCCCAGCTGTTTTGTGTGGGAATGTTTGCCGACTGAATTAAGGAACAAGCAGAGAAAATACCCTCCTTGTTTCCCTCAGGGCAGCACAGTGGCTGCGCAAAGCCTCGGGCTCTCCGGGCTGCAGCTTTGGGAGGCGGAGGCCGCGGAGCCTCGGGGTGTCCAGGGGAGGCCGGCGGAGTCACGGCGCTTTTGGGGGAAATTCCTGGGCGCACCTTGGCCCCCTCCCTGCTGGGGGAATTAATCCTCCGCAATTTCATCGGGCGCTGGCCACAGTTCAAGGCACGCTTAAGAATGAGTCGTGCTGGGGAAGAGGAGGGTGGGAAAGCCCGAGGTGCCGCAGTCGCGAGAGAACCTTGCGCCGTAACTCAGGGATTTGGCTCCGGAAGCTCTGGCAGGGACGGGTGTTGGCTTGGGGAGGTGAGCTCACGGCGAGGGTCATTTTCCTGCTCCCTGGGGGTTTTGGGAGGACTGAGGCTCCTGAGCACCCAGGAGGAATGTGTGGTCTTGTCATGATTCCATCCAAGGGTGGAGTGGCTCCTCAGCCTTCCCCTGCCTGCTCCTCCTCGCTCTGCTAAAGGAGGCCTCTCCTAGGAATGAGGACTTCCACTTTTGGAAAACAAGATCCTTCATACCACATGGGACAACGAAACAGGTTGAATTTGGAATTACCACAAGGGTCTGAACTGTAGGAAATGGAATACAGGGCCACGTTCAGCTTTTCCCTTAAAATCCATAGCCATCAAAAAGTTCTCAGTGTTTCTTGTTTTCCACCTGGATAGCTGAGAAATTTGGTATTTCTTTGTCTAAACTCAGCAGAACTTTTCAGGAAGCCAAGGAGCTCCAAAGGCAAAGGGATAGGAGAGAGGGGAATTTTACAGAATGTTTTACAGAATATTTTATAGAACAAAATTTCTACTTCATCATAAATCCCAGAAATTGGTCACTGACTCTGGGTTGCTCATCCAATCTGTTCGCCCAAGCACCAACCTACAGCCTGGGAATATTTTTCAGGCTCTGATGGGAAATTTTACCCTGAACCTGACAGGGTCTAAGGTCGTACCTTCCCAAAAATCAAAAGAGTTTTTCTGTGATGAAATGGCATTTTTCCATTAGAAATACTTTCCATCAAAAACAATAATCCGGGAGCCCTTTGGAACCAAGCAAATTCCCGGGCAGCCTTATCTGAGTGGCATTTATGGGTTAATCGAGCAGGATTTTCATGCTCTGATAAGAATTTATAATTCTGCTCGGTCAGAAATATTTTTTTAAGCAAAAATCCTCAATAAATGTTAATATCTCCAGAGGATTATAGTGTTTGGTCTGTTCAGGTTATTTCATGAATAATTTCATAAAATAAGAACACTCCTGCTCTGGACCTGGTAGCATTGTGCCTGTTATTATTTGAATTCCTGTAAGATTCTAAATTCTAATGTCCAAAGATGTCTCATAAAATGTGTGAGAGAGCAATTGTAGGGAATTAAATTGGTGTTTCAGGTTTTTTACTTGTTTCTTTTCTTGGTTATGGGATTTTAAAATAGCAAATATCCCCTGAGGTTATGATTAATAATCTCAGCACTGATTTCTAGAGCCATGCAAGTGATAGATAAAGCAGTAGATAAATGAA
The DNA here is from genome assembly GCA_013389985.1 of Dryoscopus gambensis. NCBI lineage: Eukaryota > Metazoa > Chordata > Aves > Passeriformes > Malaconotidae > Dryoscopus > Dryoscopus gambensis. The sequence continues at coordinate 324,018 of WEIT01033454.1, forward strand.
TCAATATATTGATTTTTTAATATATATATTTATATTTATATTTATATTTATATTTATATTTATATTGAATAAAAATAAATCAATACATCAATATATTAGAAATACCTGAGATATTAGATCCATATCCCACAGACTCCCATCTATCACTGTCCTGGCCTTTTTTTGGGAATATCTGCATAACTTTATCCATGAGAAACAGTCCACAGCAACCCTGAGTTACACACATCCTGTTTTACTCTAAGTTTGGATTGGGCTGGAATATTCGAGAGGGCTTTTTTCATTCTCGGGTTTCCAAAACCCTCATCAGGAACCGGCTGGAGGCTCCACTCCGAGTATTAAAAATAAGTTTAGCACCCAGCTCAGCAACTCCAGTGACCTGCAGCGATCTGGTGGGAGCGACGGCGTTTCCCCCACCCAGCCACGGGAAGGGCCATAAAAAGCAGGGAGAGTTCGAAATGAAAATCCGTGATTGATGGTGCTCGCGAGGGCCGTAGACCCAGAACTGCTCCAGTGTTCATAAACCGAGGACATTCCACTGAGCAGCTCCGAGGAAAGGTGTCCCTTTGACACCTTGGCTGTCCTCCAGCTCCAGCTCCAGCAAGACCTCACACGGGGCCACCGAGAAGCCAAAGGAGCATGGAATAACCTGAGCCTGAGGCCATGGCACGGCAGGGCCCGGAGGAGTGATGGAATGGTGATTAGTCTGGGAGAACGACTCGTTTCCATGAGCGTTGCGTACAGAGCGCGTTTGTGAGCTGGATGCTGTTGGGAGCGTGAGATTAAAGTCCGGCCCTGGTGGCTTGGAGACCTTGAGGCCTCCCATGGAGCCCAGCATTAATAGACCACAGCAAGAGTGAAGGAGTCTCCTCCATCCTCCCCCGCTGGGGTTGATTCAGTGCTGAACTGAAGGGAAAATACCCTAAACGTTGTTTTTCCTAATTTATTCTGCTGTTGCCTGTCTTGGATCCCTTGGAAAGGGCACAAGTCAAATCCTGCCAGGGGTACTAACTGGGATAGCAATAAGTGAAAAAATTGCTGCCCGTCTACAGACAGCAGAACTTCCTCCCAGATCTTTCATCTCTTCCAAATGCTGGACTGTACACAAGGCCTGATGTGGCTTAGTCACTGTTTTTCTCCTTGGCAATTTCCAAGGGACGGCTGAAGACACAGACAATTCCAGCTGTGATGGACCGAGGTGAGCGGTGCAAAGGAAGGAAACAGAATGCACCACGTTTGGTCTTTGCGGCAGATTTTGCAGTGCTTTTTTCCTGAACGGCTCGTGGGTTCTAAGGAGACGTTTTTGAATCTGGAATTGATCCTCCTAAAACTGCAGCACAAAGGAATTTTATAGGAGTGTAAAGGAGATCAGAGGGTGCAGTGAGTGGGGCATGGCCCAGCCAGCACCAGGAGATCTTGGGAAAGGGTGACCTTGTGCAGCACACCCTGGTGATGGTGGTCGCACTTTGGCTGGGATGATTTTAGGAACGGAATCTTAGAATGGTTTGGATTGGAAGGGATCTTAAAAATCATCCAGTGTTGTACTTTTGCATGTTTGTATTTGAAGGGAAAGGGAGCGGAAAGATCCTGAAAGAAGCCAGAAAATATGAGTAGGAATGGCTCACGGGGCACAGCTTCCACCAAGGGCCTCTTCTGCCTCTCCATTGTCCCGGCTGGCTCCAAACTCCACAGATCTTTGACCCCACTGCAATTCCCAGGTGCATCATCCCCCAGAGAGAGCACAAAGCAATTTAACGAAGTAATTAACATCCTTCTCTGATCGCTTCATGTGCAGCTCAGCACAGGCTCAGCAGCGTCGTTGTGGGTGATGGAAAGAGTGAGGTGTAACCTTTGCTTTAATCCCGGTTGATCCCATACTTCCCATAAAATGTGGAATTTAAGAAATTACTCTCAAGAACCAGCTCCAAGTCCAGTCTTAGCCGTTCTTTCCGATTCCTTGTTTTGCTGCTTTGTCGTGTTTGTGTTTCTGATCACAGCTGGGGGCGCTGAGCTGGGATCCAGCTGGGAATTCCAGGGTTGCATCTGGCCACTGAGAGAATTCCCTCTAACTTGCATTTGCCTTGGAACGATGGCTGTGAAGGCAGTGCACGGAGTCCCCCAGATACACACATGCTGTTATTTGTCTGGATTACACCTGGCTAGAACAGAAAGGAAAGGTCAGTGCTTGTGGTTATTCCATCTGTGGAGATCCTGAGAAAGGGTCCCGCTGCTGACAGCCAAGCGGTGCCACCTCAGAAGCTGGATCCACTTTTATTGTGGAAAATAGAAAATATCACTCTCTATATCTGTTTTGTTCTAGTTTGGAGCAGCCTGTTTTGGCTGCAGCGGCCAAAGGCTCTGGAGTGTTGGTGGCGACTGACGTGAAACGAATTTGTGGTCTCGGCCCATTTCCCAGGGCACTCAGGGGCTGTGTCATCCTTAACATCCTTAATTGTCCGGGGATTCGGCAGAGAAGCCAAACCCCGCTCTGGTGCAGGGGTTAATTAATGGTGTTCTGCAGAGCAGAGGCGGTGGTTGGGAAGTGGGGAGAGGCACGGCGCTCTGACCCTGATTAAGTGTGGATTTGTGGGGAAAGCCATCCCCGTGTCTGAGCCTCGAGGAAAACCGAAGCAAACCAAACAAAGGAAAGCAAAGAGAGTCACAGAACCATTTTCAGCTGCAAAAGAGCTCCGAGATCAGCGAGTCCAACCATTCCCCCAGCACTGCCAAGGCCGTGACTAAACCCTGTCCCCGAGTGCCGCATGCACACATATTTTAAATCCCTCCAGGAATGGCTGCTCAACCACTTCCTTGGGCAGCCTGTTCCAGTGCCTGACAACCCCTTCAGGGAGAGCATTTTCTCCAATATCCAATCTAAACCTCCCCTGGCCCAGCCTGAGGCCGTTCCCTCTCCTCCTGTCCCTGTTCCCTGCGAGCAGAGCCCGACCCCCCGGCTGCCCCCTCCTGTCAGGGACTTGTGCAGAGCCACAGGGTCCCCCTGAGCCTCCTTTGCTCCAGGCTGAGCCCCTTTCCCAGCTCCCTCAGGAGTTCTCCAGCCCCTTCCCAGCTCCGTTCCCTTCCCCGGACATGCTCCAGCCCCTCAGTGTCCTAAATAACTTCCTTTTCCCCTTCTCCCATCCCACGGCTGGGAAGAGGTGGAATGTAGCTCTTCAAGCCTGATTTCGGTTCTCACCTCAGTCTGGGGCACGTGTTTTATCCTCCTCCAGGTTTGCCCTAGATTTGGCCCCCAGGACAGCTGAGGGTGGGTTTTATCCCCTGGTTCTTTGGATGGGTGTAGCTAATGGCTGGCATCCTCAGGCATCATCCATCACGGGTTGTGGTGGGGTTTTAGGGAAACCACAGGATTTAGGTGACAGAATCGATGGTTTGGGTTGGAAGGCACCTTAGAGGTCATCTTGTTCCACCCCCTGCCCTGGGCAGGGACACCTCCCGCTCTCCCAGGCTGCTCCAAGCCCCGCCCAACCTGGCCTTGGACACTTCCAGGGATCCAGGGGCAGCCACAGCTGCTCTGTTCCAGGTGCAGGTGATGTTTGCATTGCGTTATCTTGGAAGGCTTTGCGCCCTCAGCCCACAGCCTTGTGAAGGCAGAGGCTCGGGACATCTTTTCTTCGGCCCAGATTTTCCCAGGAGCTTTTCCGAACCATTCAATTAGAAGTCAACGTTAGTAATATCCCCATTCTTCCACTTATAATTTGATTTATAAGGAAGATAAAGGATTTAGTGCACTGGAGAGACTTTAAGCCTCCTCCTGACAAGTCAGTTGTCTTGCCTCAGTTTCCCCCATGTGAATAAAAAGTCTGTCATTCCCAGTTTTCTAATATCCATGACTTTAAGGGCCTTTGCTTTATTGTCCGCCGGAGATTGCCTGGTGTGCCAGAAGTGTCTCAGGCCCCCACCACTCCACACTTCGTGGTGACAAATACGTCATGGGCAAGAGCCCTAAAAATCCAGCAATTTAGCTGACTCCGGTGTCCTGTCCCATTATTTCAGATCTCAGGAATTACTGCTCTGCTCTTTAGCACTTTTATAATAATCCCATTCCACCGGGCGCCAGAGGCTCCCAGCCAGAGATTTCCAGCGGAAGAAAGGAGACACTTTGACCAGGACAAAATCAAACCCAGGACTCAGCCCAAAATAGAGTCAGATCTATTTCGAGAATTGGATTTCTAGTTTTAATTAAGGAAATCTTCGGCCGGTCAAAGAGCCCTGTGGCTTTGCAGCAAGTACAGGAGGTTCTTGGTTCGGGGGTTGGAGACCCGACCCCTCCTCCGTGGCTCAGTGGTGGGACGGGGATGCTTTCGGGGAGAAGTCATCCACACATCCCGCGGGGTTTGTGGGCCGGCTCTGACCACCAGAGGTTGGCTGGGAGGGGGAGGAGGGTTTTTGGGATGGTGTCATGAAGGGAGGTGGGACGCTGTGCCCCGGGGAGCTTGAGGAGCCCTTTGTGACATGAACGGGGAGGGCGAAGTGATTTGTCAGAGCCTTGGGACAGGGGAGAGTTGAGAGGGATCCTTCGTGCAGATAAATGCCCGCCGGGCTGGTATTGCAGCCGGGAGGTTGCTCCCCTCGGGAGGGAACCCGGCGGCTTTCGGAACGTCCTGTGACACAGCCCACGAGTCATCGGCTGCTCCGGGAGCGGCCCTGCCGCCCCTGACTGCGGCTCGCTGCCGCGCTTGGAAACGCTCTCGCTCATTCCCGAGGGATGCGATCCCTGGATGCGGGCGGCCCCTGCGGAGGGACGGGGTCGGGGCTGGGCTGTGCCACCGCCGTGTGCGGACAGCCTGGGGACGGGCGGCACACGGAGCCGGGGGCGCAGGACTTGATGGGAGGGAAATAACTCCTGGAAGCAGCGCCGGAGAGGGAAAGATGAGAATTTTTTGGGAGGAAAATAACCCATGGAAGCAGCGCTAGAAAGGGGAGGCTGAGGAGTTTTTGGGAGGGAAAGACCCATGGAGAGGGGAAGCTGAAGATTTTTTTGGGAGGGAAATAACCCATGGAAGCAGCGCTGGGGAAAGCCGACGGTTTTTTGGGAGGGAAAGAGCCCA
>WEIT01033456.1:3327-16601 GCA_013389985.1 Dryoscopus gambensis
ACTTTCTTCAACACATTGTCATCCATTGTTGGACTGAGACAAATTCTACACTGGCTAAACAGTAATTTTTGGGCCACTTCTACAAAATCAAACTGTGCTTTCTTCCCTCAGAACTTGTTAAGAAAAAATAAAATTAAAATACTTTTAATTTTCTTTCCACAGCAAACAAGAAACATTGCCCCAACTCTTCACAATATAGGTAACAGTTCATCTGTCTTACTACTGCAGTCACAGAAGAGTTTTTGTGCTCTGAATTTTGTTCTAACAAAGAAGTAAAAGCAATAGAATGAGAAAAGCCATGGAGATTTTGTGACTTTTTGAAAGCTGCTCTGAAAACCTACCATTCTAAAAAGATATTGTGTCCCATCCAAACCCTGGTCCCCAAGGCCAACCCCAGAAAACAAGACCAATGAAGAAATGACTTAAGAACATAGTGCCTGTTTTAAATACTGGCTGAAAAGGCCAGAGAAAAGGTGCCACATGACCAGTGAGTCTGGAAGAATTTAGGGTTTGAGGCTTCTGCTGCAACACAAAAATTTGATTCAAGAGCTCCTTTTGGTTTCTTACCCAAAAAACAAAATAAAACAAAACAACTTGTTTACTTCAAGAGTTTTTGGATGTTCCCAAAGAATCAGATTTATTCATTTGCACTGCTCCAAAGAGTTTCTTCAGAAGAAAACTGGAAATGTGCCTGGTGCTGGATATTATCTCAGAAGATTTACAATCAAAATGGATGAGAGAAATGTATTCCAGTTTTACAGATGTGAAACCAAAGCCTTAAATTACACAGAAAACCCATTACAGAGTTAGAAATTCAATTTACATTCCTGAATCTGATTTGAAGCCTTACCTACAAATATCTGTCTTTTAATTGTACAAATTTACTTTGTAATTTGCCTCATTTACAAAGGTTATTAAATTTGACACCTGAATATAAAAATTGACACAGTTTAAAGAATTAATGGGAGAACAAACAATGCAGTCTTGTGTCCAGTGCAATTTGCTACAGCCAAACTTCTGCTGAAATTCACCAGCACAGGAGTTCCTCTTGGCTAGGCACCAGTGCCAGCCAAGGGAAACTAAATAGCATTCAGCTGGCTGAGGCTGGGATGAAAGGAATGTGCCATAATTGTGTGCTAGTATATCAAGACTTGTCCTCATTTAGACAACCCTTCTTAAAAGAATGAACAATCCTGAACAGCAATATCTTAGTTGTGAGAAGATGGAGAAGTAATGGCACAGAAGAAGCAGAACCACAGGTGATATTAATTCTGGCCATACATGTGGGGAAGCGCTCTCCACTCATTCTGTCACTTCCCAGGCACTGTGGCAGGGGAATGCAAAATAACTCTCCTTTGAGTGCTCTTTAGGAACATATATTCTTCCACAGAGGAAGATCTTGTTGGCTGCCATGTCTCACATGAAGGGTGTAGGGCAGGTGTTCTGCATTGCTGATGGACTTCCCCTTTCTCTGCTATGTAATGTCATACTGCTAATGAGAGAAAATGGAATAGCACTTTCTATTTAGGAATCCCAGATTGGTATCGCCATGAAACTCACGATGCTGCTTCATTTTTTTCCCTATTCTGATTGCAATAAGTTTTCTATTGTTATAATAAATTATATATCTTTAAAGTGAGTGCTTGGAGTAGATTTAGATCCTAATGGTTAGTGCACTATTTTTCTCTTGATACACCAGAGAGACATCTTCATGGAAGTTTTGTTCTAATGAATTTCCAGACTTTAGCTAAGTATATGTAAAGGGTGATTCTCAGCAGTTTGTTACTAACTGGAGATTGGTCCTGACTGTGAAGGATGTGAGCTTTCCTTGGGCTGAATTTGCTGTTCAGTATGCTCAAAGGGATTTGTTCTTACTGCAGAGCTCACAGATTAATCTAGTCTCTCTGAGGCATGGAGAAGATTTGAGCCAGGCCCTTCTAGTCAAATAATGCATTCCACATCTGCGTATCTTTTAACAGTCCCCAAAATCTCCTGCAGAATTGATCATATGTTCTAGTTTTAGGCAGTCCTGTGAGGAGCAAGGAGTCAGACTCAACAATCCTTATGGGTCCCTTTGAACTTGATTTTAATTACAAATAAAGCATCTGATACATTAAGCATATTTCCTTGCTTATGAACCAGCTCTTATTTCTACTGATGTTTTTGTTCATAAATTGCTGCAAACAGCTTGGAAAAAGAGGAGGTGGTTTGCCTGGGTCATTTACTTTGAATATTTGACATTTGTAATTTACACTGGGTAATTCTTACCTTAGATCAATAGTCAGACATTTGTCCTTCTTGATTAGATGATAAAATTTAATGAGAGAAGAAACAAATAGATAATGAATAATAACAGCTCTTTACATTAATATTGCATTACACATTACTTAGCCCCAAACCTAGACATTAACAAATCCAATGTAATTGACAAGCCACAGTTTCAGAGGCCAGCAGACATTGTCAAATGAAAGATGAGTGTAACCGAATTTGTTCCAAGTCCTTACACTGCAGCATCCAGGCAGCTCTAACCTATAGTGCTGTGCTGTCTCTAAAAAGATAGGGTTATTTGTATACAAAGTCAAGTTTTTTATAAGGCAGACACAGAATTGTAAGAGTCCCATTTTTCCTATCTCTATTCCTTTCACCTAGAAATTACACTTATTCAGTATATTTCAGTATATAGAAACTTTACTAAATATTTTCCTTAAGTAACTTTTTGCATAAGGGCCAAAAATCATAAAATTAAGAACTTAGGACTACAGAAATAAAATTAATAAACTAGTGTGCCTGGGGGAGCTTATTAGAAACCACCACAAAATAATAACAACAGTAATGATCTCATAAGAAAAGGGTAGGTGATGTGCACATGTGTGTCTTTATGTTTATATTTAGGTAATCTTGGAAAGGTGTATTACACAATATAAGTCAGTAAAGCATCCATGAAAATTATTTCTAGAAGACACAATAAAGACCATACTGAACATACTAATATAATAGCTGATAAAAATAATTTCATGTATCAGGTACAGTCTTTCTCATATCATGTGCATCTGACGGCTTGCAGGACTGAACACCCAGGACATGACGGGCTATGAAGGAGACACTTGCTGGTACAAAGGTACTGTATGAACTGAACTCCACATTCCTCTGGAGCTGGTTAAAAACCTCTTACAGGGAAACTTCTTAGGACTTTTGTTATGCTTAGCATAAACTCACACATAAAAACTTTCAGGGTCCTGATCCAGAGTCCACTGAGACAGTGAAAATCTCCTTTTCTTTTGATGAGTGTGGCATTGCCTTTCCTTTTTTTTTGCTAAGTTGTTACCTCAGTCAAAGTCCAGCTCAGCCCTACAATTGTGTGATGGCAAACCCCAGCTTCATAAAACTTGTTCATGACTTCTAGAAATTAATTTTCTATCTAAAAATGGCAAGGCCTTGAAATAGTCACAACATGAGATGTTTGCATTCTGGTCTTTAGAGACCATAGATTCAAATATACTTACATCCTATTTTTAAGTTTTTCCTACATCCCTAAGACTTAAAAAAATAATTCTGCTTTTTTTAATGAAAACGGGTTCTCTTGCACAGACACTTGCTCCAAGGACTTAAGGCTTTAAGACAGACATATTTAATGAAAGTACAGTGGTTAACTTGTGTTGTCTTGTGGTTGACTTTTGTTAACTATGTTAAATAAGGCTGAGCCATAGATCTGCAGGAAAGAACATCACTAAACAGTAAATTTGGCATAAACTGATTTTCTAAGGAGCGAGAATATTTGTCAAGTCAAATCAACCCTTACAGACTGTTTCAGACACCAAAAAAATGCAGAAGAAATGTCAAAAATGTCAAAACACTTCTCAATATTTGTTCAGAAACATCGACATCTTGTATCCTCATTCCCCAAATAAGACACTGATATTTTCTATTTGGAAAGGCACTTTTTCCTTACAAATTGAACTGAGCTTCAAAAAAGGAGCTATAAGAAAGGGTTAAATAAACTGATAATTAAACACAAGGAATTTCCCGAAGCCAGCTAGTCTTGGCATTGTTTTTTAAAACCAAAATCTTCAAATCTTTTGCAACTAGCTTCAAGAAAATCCATAGCTTCTTAGCTGTGCGTAGTTGAAATTATTAGGAAGGATTTGCCTCCCTAAATTTGACTGCCAGTTTTGACAACGTTTCCTCAATGACCTTGAGTACATCACTCAACAATCTTCACCTTCCTTGTCTATCTACTTGTATTTTACTTGGATTGTATTGAAATCATCTCATGTCAAGAATACCATTTACCCGTATGGATTGTCATTTACTTATCAGTTTATCTGTGACAAGGCTGCCCTGTAATGTCATTGTCATCCTATTAACGGGGAAAGTAGAGCTTTACATGTATTTTCATCCCAGTATGGATTATAGCAGCTTGGTTGGTGGGATTATTTCCATTCCTCTAAGTAAGCAAGTGATTTTTCTAGCGTGTTTGTAAGCAGTCATAAACTGTTCAGCTCACACTTGCCCCTTGGTGTTTTCTTCAAAAATAATTTAATTTAACTGTGAAAAATAATAAAGAGAAATGTTGTTCAATGCATAGTTCAGCACATGGTTCCTTCCCTGCCAGGGGAGGTTTCTTGCCCAACCTACTGCATTCTCATGCTTTTTGCTTTCCTCTCAAGGAAATTAAATGAGTTTCCACAACTGAGCTTTAACCACCAGTAAAACACCAACCCTCTGGCACAGGCCATTACCAGCGAGGTAAAGCGGCTCACACAGAAGCAGGTACTTGTGCATAATCTGTGCTCTGGGACCTCTCAGAAGTTTTGCAATATCAATTACTGGGCCTAAGCCGTCAGGAAGGTGTTTACACACAGCATGTTTCCAAATTCACTTGCTTTGTATCACACTTGGTGGCCACATGGGCTGCCAGGTGGCACGGGGCAGGGACAACGTGAGGCTTCTGCTCTCAGGGGACCTGTGCGGGACGGGGCCTTGCTGTAGGGCACAGAAGCAGCCACAAGTAGTGCCATTTCTCAGGCATTTGATGACAAAACCTCTCTCTCCCGGCAGCAAGCAAGGAGGAAAAATATTGGACAATTCCAAGTATCTGTGAGTTTCATTTTGTAGCAAATGGAAGAATTTGGCTCCTTAACCATAAGAACCTGAACGAGTGTGTTTATCTATCTTACACACAGATTATTTTCTACAATGCAAATGACCTCTTGCCACATTTGTGCTCTTTCTAGGACCAGGAAAACCCTCCAACTCTGTCCTGCCTCAGCTCCTAAATAAAACAGCCCAGGGACTACTCTCTCTCACATCCCCACCATTAAACTCTCCCCAAGCAGGGTAGCCAAGTCCAAATTACCTTACAGCAACAGCCCCAGGCAGACACTGGGCTGCCCAGCAGAGCACCCGACTGCCCCAGCCAAAACCCACACCCAGCGCCTTGCTGTGGCTCCAGTTCTTGTACTGCTACTGGAGCACCTTGGGGACACTAACAAACTTATCTGGGAGGGAAAGAGAGAATGTCACTGCTACCATCTCAAGGATGGGATGCTAAATCACATGCTCAAGGCTGCAGCCGATGCCTGTGGGAGAGGCAGAGAGAGGGCCAGGGCACTGTCCGGCCACCTCAGCACTTTTGTCACAATCTGTCTTCTGAAAATGAAGAGCCTCAGTACACATCCTACAGCCCCTCTGGAGTGCAAAGCATGACAGCAACACTTCAAAAGCATGAGACTGAGTTTTAACAGCTGATTTCATAGCTCAAAGACCATCCATTTCACAATTTTCCAGTATGTGATAGCAACAAAGGGAAAAGCACTTCTTCCGGGCAGGAGTACATATGTATTTTTGGGGATGTTACTTGTTAAACACTTTTAAGTAAATGATGTTTGGTTGAGGGTAATGGGTTATGTAATTTCATGGTTTTTATTCAGTTCCAGCAGATACCTCACAAATTCTTAACAGGACTCCAGTACAGGCTTAGCTGCTTTGCTGAACTGAAATGGGTTTTTATTCTCCATCCAAAGATAAGTAAATGATTGAATTTGCAAAGCAAGTTTCTTGAATTCTTCCTGGAATAGAGAGGTCAGAAGAAGCATGAACTTCCTTTTCAGTCCTAATCCATATTTCTATTGTATTAATTTTTTTAATTAGGACTAGATCCAGATTTTTCTGTTCCTTGCTGAAACAGTCATAGAATGTCTTCTATCATCTCATTCTCTTACAGAAATAAAAAATATGCTTAACTCCATAAAATATGTGTTTAGCATGAAAACCCATAAATTTGAGTAGATATTGTTACATTTGTTAATATCTCTTTCAGTGCAGGAACCATGATTGTGGATGAGGGAATCTACCCGGGTTTTGAAACTATTAATACATATTTTCAACAGAGCATTGCACTTTTTTATACAGACACTGTTTTATAAGGTGATACCCTCTGCAATAGTCATATAAGCTTAGTTTTAAAGACACAAATTCAATTCCTGTTGAAATCTACAGCAAATTTGTGATTGAATTCTATGCTAAATGTTCAGCACCTCCCTCCCTTCACTGCATGCCAGTATGGACAACCTTTCATCCATGTACTTAAACTGTGTTTAGAACCTCCCACAGGTGTTCCAAAGATACCACAGAAGACTGATAATTAATTTACATGCTGCAGCTTTTCTTGGAACTCTACAGCTGCACATTGGGAATTTGCAGTCTTCATGTTTGTCACTGCTAGGTACCACCACATCTGTCTTTATTCTTGCTGGGTTCTTCCTGCTATTATGATATCCAGGTTTTTAACATTAAAATACTTTGATTTTAAATAGATTAGAGGAAAAATTTTTGATCAAAAGACCAAGTTTTTTATTGTACTTTCAATGAAATAAGTTAATTTGAAGCATGAAGTAGCCCCAGTCTTCAGAAATTCCATTTCCTATGAAGGGACATATCCCAGAAGCAAATCTTCCATCATTTTTTATGGTCTGTTCCACACAAAATCCCAAAGAATTCAGTGGAAACTCATTTTCTTTGACTTTAACGTTTGACCTCCACTGATTCAATAATACGGATGATCAAGGTATCAGACATGTCTGAGGAAACACACACATTTTCTGTGTAGAATGACAAAAGCGAGACACATTTACACCTACGCTGCCACTACTGTGCACAATCCAGTGGAGAAAATTCCTAAGCAAGAGGGATTTTTCTCTGGACATTTTATTTGTCTCAAGCTGTCTTAAAGAACATTTGCTCAGAGCATATGCTTCTTTTTATTCTTTTTTAAAATAGTCATTATCACAGCAATACCTCTGCAAGAAAAATATGTGGTAAGAAAAAATACATTTGAAAATTTCTTTTCTTCAGAGATCTGGTGTTCTCCAAAACTGATGTTGATTTTCTTTTTAAATTTGTCTTGAGGAAGCCCTGCTACATGCATTTTGATTGGTTAGAAAAACCAAGCAAGAATGACTGCCAGATATTTGAAATTCTTGCGCATCTTTTCCAATACACCAAGATGAATACTGTCCTCTGCTATAAACACAGGGTCTAGTCACATTCCCATCAAAGTTAGGGGCAAATTTCCCATTGACTTCAACAGTGCAACAGAGGGCCTTTACAGAAGAGACAGAGCACCTTTGTATTTCTGAATAGGAAATAGAAAAACCTGAGTATCAAAGTTTCTGATCAAAAAGAAAACAAACACACCTTATGGGCTTTTTAATAACTTTTTCCCCAATAAAAATAGTAAAGTTGGTCTGAAATTACTATACCTGTTTGAACAGAAGGCACACTTTCTTTCTAGCCAGGCATTATATCACTCAATCTATGAACACAGAGATGTAATATAAAGTAATAAAGACGAAACACAACATAAAGTAAGATTCAGACATATTACATTGCTTAATGAAAACACAAGAAAAAGGGTGAGTAGAAAATATGGTTTCCTTTATTGAGAAAAATTCCCCTTCAAAAGCTTAATCAATAATAACATTCATATTTCCTGATTTATTCTTTACTATTTTTTTTTTTAGAAAATTATTAAATATCTTTAATGAATATAGGTTGTCATCCTTCTGCAGCCTGGCCTGGCAGCATCCTGGATAGATTGCTCCCTGCTTACTCTGTTTCCCTTATGATGCTGACTGTTCTAAGCAGCACATTTCATAATTTCATTTCAGATCATTCTTATCACTGAATTCTATCCAGTAAATGTAAATACATATTTGCAAATGTACCTGGAGAAAAGGAAATCCTGTAGGATCATGCTGCTGGTAATTTGGAGATAAGTCAAACACTCATTAACACTTAACATTTTTATAGTCCTGTACTGCAGAGCAGATTGAGGCTCTAAGAGTATTGTAGACAAACCACCAATATTACTGTTTTCATATTGTTTGACCCTAATCCACTGTCCTCAGGCTACTAAATATGTAGAATATAGAGACCAGGATGGTGCCCTCTGGGGATGAGGTGCTGGGCACAGAGAGGGAAAGGTGGCTCTTAGCCATATGAAGATGTTAAAAAGTTTGACCACTCCCAGATTAGCCCATTTCTTCTCTATTTGTTCTATGACCTGCCATCAAGACAGCAATCCCTACATGTATGGGAGAACTGGTGTTCTAGACAGCAGATATTCAAAAAATGAGACCAGGGCCAGCAGACACAATACAAAACTTGTGAAAGTTGAAGGTCTTTTGGACTGGTACCTGATTTCCACCTGGGAGTCTTCCAGTGTGGCATCTGTGCGCAGGTTATACTTATTCTTTGGCAATCGGTCCCCAGCTGATTAAAAAAAAAGGCTTTCATGCTGACAAAAGCTTCCACAGGGTGCGTGATCTGCAAATAGCCACATCTCCGCATTTCCCCACCCCAGATCACTGGAGATGTAAGCACAAAACTCTTCTTCCCTGGGTGATACCCTTGAGTGTCTCTTGACAGATTACAAAAAATTAGTGAATATCGTCTGAGGCTCCTTTAACTGCACTCCATAAATGAGGGGTGGGAAAACAACAGTGTGCAGAGTGCAGTGTCTGGTTTAAGCTGCACCCAGAGCTGAGCAGCAGCAGGCAGGTCAGGGGGCTTGAGCCCCCCACATCCTACACATGCCACACAACACCAGCTGCAGGGTAGGACCAGCTCCTGGAGATGCTTTGGGTGGTTGTGCTGGCGTGAGGGAAGTCACAGAAGGGGGTCAGAGACAGAGAGTAAAACACCACAGAGTATAGAAGGAAGCTTCTTTACATATCTGAATTAAAGCTGGCTAGTTTCTAGACTATCACTATAGGCAGTGCACACATATCACCTGGAGCATCATCTCCTTCCATTATGAACCTCTAGTGATAGTTTATAAACAGAAATGCGGTCAAGCTAGAAGTAAGCTGTCACACAAAATGCTGACATCTCTAAATACCAAGAGTATCTGAGAGATATTTTTTCTCATTAAAAATATTGCATTTGTTTTTCTCAGAGGAAGTAGAAATCACAAGAAAAATCAACATTACATTACCTAATCTTTCTCATTTTCATTTTTAATTCCCTCAGCATGGGGCTGAGATAGCGCTGCTCCTTTGCACTGAGCGCCATGACAACCAGCAGACCCACCCGGTATGTGCACTGCCATTCTGCTTGTTACCTCAGGAAAAATGTACATGCCAAATGCTCAAACTCTTTTAAAACCTATTAAATATAAATAACTAATATGATTTGACCTAGATAGCTGAATGTAATGTACCATAACATCCCAGTATAAAAAAAGACCTGTAATGTAGACACATTTATAAACGTTATGGAGACTAAGTAAAGTTGCTACAATGAGTTCACCAGATGTATTATAAGAGAGGTTTTCCTTAAACAAAATGTTTTCAATATGAAAAAGAGCATAGCACTCAAGACCTTAGGTACTAATTGTATGCTATAATTACAAATTTCCATGAACAGTGTAGTTAAAGCATTTCATACATATGTACTTTTATAAATTATATACATCATAAATCCGGATAATTTATATCCCCAGAGAAAAAGTGTATTTTAACTTGCCTTAAAGATCTAGTTTTTGCACCTTATTGGAACCTAAAACTCAGAGGTAAAATACCACAACTTTTAGCAGTATTTGTCTACGAGACAAGCTGTAGTTACATACACACTCAAACACAAATAGGCAAAATAAATACATATTAGTTCCTTGCCACAAGACCACTTATGAATAAGTGTATCCAGCTCAACCATCAGTCTTGTGTTTCTCTTTCACCTTCCAGTTTATCAATATGCTAGAAATTCCACATGATACCAAATGTCCAGTTTGCATTTGATGTGCAAATATCAACAGTATGTCCAGTTTTCCTTCTTGTCTTTATAAATTATGTCACAATTTTCACAGATACTTTATATAAATGTCCTAATGTTTTCCCTAAGAAGCACCATCATTCTGGCAGCTGGCCTTTGCAAGAGAATGGAAGATTCTCATCTGAAAAATTACAAAGAGCTGTTAAGACCAAGCTCACACTCTTCAGCTGATGCAAGGCATTCATTTAATTAGCACATCTTTATCTCTGCCAAATTTAAATGATTGCATCTCTTGTTGATAAAGGAAAATGGCCTCGCACTTGCACCCTTAACCTGTAACTGCTTTAAAGATGAAGGGTTTGGAGTTGTCTGGCTGACCTCAACTTTTATTCTGTGTAATTCTCATGTTTTCTAAACAGCATTATCCCATTCTACTGCAGCTTTCTCCTCAAAAATGCCTTTTTCTCCTTTCTTCAGTCTTCCCCCCTTGTATCACTGAATTCCCAAAGCCTTTATTTTGTATTTGATCTGATTTTTGTCCCCTAAATATCTCTCTAAATACTTAATTGCTTTTTCAGTTTCCCGGATAACATCCAGAGACATTCAAACATTAATGGCTTTGCTTCCAGCTACTGACCAGCCATATAAATCTGTTCACACACCACAACTCTCTTCATGAAAATTGGGTTCAAGTCTGTCCCAAACTTCAATACAAAATCTGTTTGAAATCTGCTGATTTAAACCAGTGTGCCACAAAAAAACACAGTTGTCAATGCGAACCACCCACCTTCATGACCCTAATGTTTTGACACATTTGAATCTATCAGGAAGTGCAAAACAAATGAATTTCATTTGTAGCTGGGAGACAAATAAAATTCTTTTGGGTGGAGCTTTCCCCATAAACTAATTCCATTAGATTCAGCATTGCCTTTCATCTAGTACCACATCCATTCATCTTTTGCTCAGAAACAGGAAGAGGAGGCTGCTGCTTCTGCCATCCTTGATTCAGACCACATGAGCCCCAGCAAAGAGGCACAAGTTGGCTTGAGGCTGGAATTTGGCCCACAGGAGCTGTCAAAATCACTTTTTTCTCCGCTTGAGATCGAACTACTCCCACAGAAGTGCAGCAGGAAGGACTGTAGGAAAATATAACTAAACTGCTTGTGCATGTTGTCCTCTGAAATGTTCTACAATGTATTATGTTCTTATTCCTCTCCTTCATGGCAGTCTAAGTGGGGAGAAAAAAGATAAACATTGAGCTAACATGAGAGGTCATCTCAATGATTTATTATTGGGACCTTTTTGTTTGTTTGTTTACAGCTACTGCAAGAGAATTCCTTTCATTAAGGTATCACCTGGCTGTGATTTCCAACAGAAAATATATTAACTGGAATTAAGTATGAAAACTACCAGGTATGCAGAGCTGTGCTATAGAAATGTATCATTATCTGGTCTTCTCCTGCATGCTACCCCCTATTTTTAAAGTTGAAATGAGCATCTGAAAGAGGAAACTGAGGGTATAAGACTGAGAGGAAAAATATGAAAAAAACAAAGAATCAAATAATCCTTGTTGAAGACATTTCTAAACAAAAAGATAATTGGAGAAATGAAGCCCCATATATGACTCAGAATTAATTGCACTTGACTATTTGTGAAATAAATGAGCATTTCTATGAGCAAGAAAAGAAGAGTGCTTTCAGCAAGGGAGGAAGACTGACTGAGTGACACATAAGCACTATTAGCCACAGCCCTTGGGGACCCAAACCAAACAAGATCATTGCTCATATAAGAAGAAGAAACTAAATAGGGTAGAAAATGTAGAAGTTTGATAAACTACAGGGCTACAGTTTGACATTGCAAAGGATAATAAGCAAAAGCAAAAAAAGGACAGTAAGTAAGTGACGTCAGTGGTAGAGGAATCAGCTGCATTACGTGCACAGCCAGAGGTGCACAGTTCTGGGAATTTCTTGCTTTGGAACGAACAAGGAACTGTTTTTGCTGAACCAGTGGCTACCAGCTCTGGAGTGGTGTTTCCTTTAGAGGCAGGCAATACTTCTGAACTGGCTTTCAACTGAGGGTCTTAGCAAAAACCAGTGTGGGTAACACAGGCAGATGCATTCTGGATGTATTTGTAGAAGCACACGGATACACACGCCACCCAAACTTCTCAAACATGTCAGTCCCGGGTGGACATTGTAGGAATCCAATGTGTGCCATGTTTGCATTTCAAACACTGATCACATGTATCCCACCCCCTTCTTCAGCAAATGAAACCCACAGGAAAAAAAGATACCGACAGAGCTGTGCTCTTGCATTACAGCACGCTAGTGGTTAGGGCTTCTTAGGGCTTCTTAGGGCTTCTCTGCCTCTTACCTTCAACAAAGTCTTGAGTCTATCAGTGGGAAACCCTGTCTGAGGTTCAAACAAGAGGAAAAGGAGGCTTGGTATGGTATTTGCTATGTACAATGAATGTGTGAGAAAGAAAAGATAGTAAGTTTCTACTGCATTTAAGGATACAGACTTTGGCATCTTAAATTTTCCTCCTCCCTTTATCACCTCTATAAAAGC
This sequence comes from Dryoscopus gambensis, assembly GCA_013389985.1. Lineage (NCBI taxonomy): Eukaryota > Metazoa > Chordata > Aves > Passeriformes > Malaconotidae > Dryoscopus > Dryoscopus gambensis. The sequence continues at coordinate 16,168 of WEIT01033456.1, forward strand.
AAGGCTGCTTTTAAAGGTGTTATTTTCTGTCTTGTTTTTTCTTCATTTTCTGTGCACTATTCCTCTGTCATTCTCTCTGTCACAAAAATCAATAGATACTAATACCATTACATGGCCAGGGGTGTTAGCTTTGCAATAACTTCCGGACACAGAGACATGCAGTTTATAATTTATCATGATGCCATAATAATTTTTGCTTTTTCATATAATCCTCTCATATCCCCCTTCATATACGCTTTTATGCAGCTTTTCTGTACCCTCAGTGCTTTTAACCCACATACTTGTAATTCCCTAAGTTCGATAACTAGCTTAGACCCAGAGTTCTGTTAAGGCAAAAGACTAACCATCTTAGAAACTTCGTAATTAGGGGGTCAGCAAGCCCCAGACCCAAGGTCTTCTCCAGAACATACTCTGTAAACTAAGATAGATCTATG
>WEIT01033456.1:16644-27226 GCA_013389985.1 Dryoscopus gambensis
GGTGTGCATTTTCCAACGTGCATTCCGTGCCTCGGTCCAGGGGGGGCATTCTTGCAGGGTGCGCCTGCCTGGATCTAAGGATCCTTAATAAACTCTGAGGTAAAATCCCTTTTTCCCCTCTAACCATGTTTGGCTTTTAATTCTAAGCCCAGGATAAGGCATCAATCATATATCTTTGATCAACTCTTTTCCCCTTTGCTCTCTTCCATACCTCCCAGGGCCTCATACTAAGACCAGACAGTTCTGAGTTGCCCTAATGAACATCTGTGTTTTACACGAATCAAGTAGTCAGGAAAAGTTTTCTGTTCATACAAATATAAAATCACCTTTGCTAAATATTACATTCACTTGTACAAGGCCTAGGAATAATAAAACTTGCTCCTTTGTTTGTGAGACAGATACACGTGACAAAATTTCTACTCAAAATTCAACAACTAAACCCACCGTGACAGTAAGTTTTGCCACATGGAAAATGGACTTCTTGTTTCATGGTATCTTTTCAGACTGCACTTCATATGCATTGCATTACAGGAAACAGTTATATTGCAAGAATATTGTTACACTTTTATAGCTATATTATGAAATAGTGCAAAAGGAAAGTAAAATGCTTTTTCAGTAGACCACCAAGACAGTATTGCGCTTCAAGAGAATAAACAGTCCAGACCAGTGCAGCATTCAAAAATCTTTCCTCTGCACAGTCATGGGGTTTATTCAGACATTCAGAGTAAGGAATATTCTGCTGTAAGAGATATAGATGCCACTTGTTACTGGGAAAGAAGTCTTTTGTAATGCTTTTTAAGACAGTTTTATGTGTCTCCAAGATATCACTGACCTGATTTGCCATAAATATATTGCTGTTTCAACTACCTTGAAAACAGTAACAAAACCCAACGGGTACGGTCAGTCAGTCATGAAGATACACACATGTAACTGCCTTAAGGTTGAAATCTCTGCTAAAAGAGAAAATAATTAAAGCACTAGATTAGAATTGCTCATTTTAATGCTGCCTAACCTATCACAAATAATATAAAAATTCTGTTGTGATTTTGAAATCACTACACATTTTAAGTGAATGAAATAGGTGATGAAATATTACAAGGAAAAAGAGAGGCAGGCACATGTCTTTTTATATGATAGGAGAATATTTGTACTATGTCATTATCATTTGAGAGGGAAAGAGATAACTATGTGATGCATTGGTTTTGATAAGGAGGAGAGACATGATTCTTCCTTCAGTGAATAGATAATATAGATAATATAGATATATAGAGATTTTTCTTAACTTACAGCTACAAATATAGTGCATGTCTTCTCCCAATAGCTGGTGATGCAGTATATAAGCTTCACTTCAGAAAGAGCAAGTCTAATATCCCCAGCAAATGTTCAGGAATTTTGTAGTGCTGACGACATAATGTATCATGACAAATGTGACCTAGAGGCACTGCAGCATGGCACATACAGTATGTGCACAGCCTCTGGCATGTGCAGGTGCCAAAGACGAGAAGAAGCAAGAAAATCCTTTCCCTTTAATTCACATCATTCCCATTTCCTGAAAGACAGGATTAGGCACATGTCAGTTACACAAGCTCCTACAATGTAGGGAAACAAAAAGGGTCCTTTAGCTGCAGCAGTAATGGGAGATTCTCTATATTTTTCTTTACTTCAAGACTTGGAAGAGCTGTCTTGCAAATGAGGTCAACATTGTAACTGAGGTTAATACAAATCTCCAACTGTTAAGAAGTGAAGACTCCTGGAAAATGGAGAATTTTCTCATACTCTTTCAAAATAAAATTCACTTGTGAGGCCTTTAGAAATTCTAGTGCTTCACTTCTTCAATATGGCTAGAAGTATTTCATCTTGTTTCTACAGAATGAAGAGGAACAGGTAGAGGTAACATACACAGATCCTTTACATCTCAAGTTACTTAGAACAGATGAATTTGAAGTTTCCTTATTCATCCTCAGAGGAGTTGTCTAAGGAGTTCAATATTCACATTCAGTTATGTATTTTTAAGCAAAACACTTAAAATTATATCAGTAGCATACATGCTGATGGGTGTTTATGTTCTGTTTATATAAAAGCCCATTCAAGTGACTGTGTTTCAGCCTTTTGGGATGGCAGGAAAGGAGGCTTTACTTGATGAACTGCACAGAGTTACCACTGAGGAGTCCCTGCATGCAGCTCCAGCAATATAATTTTCATGTTCCTTCTTCAGCAGACAGCAGCATAGTCATTAGAGAATACAAGAAAGAGTTTTCCAAAGCTTAATAGGCTTCTACCTTCTACATCTATCAGTACCTTGCCCACAAGTACAAGCTTTCGTACTTGACTATGAATCCATCAGTATGGGTTTGATCTACTTTAGGTTTTCTAGTTTTTCCCACCTTTCATGTCCAAAGAGGATGCTTTGAAAGTCCTACCCTGTACAACATCACCTGGAGTTCAAAATTCAAGGAGTTTTCACCTGGTGCCTAATTTTTCCCTTTCACTTTCTCCATCCGGAACCTCCCTTTCCACTAGACAAGGATAACAAGTCCATCATCATGCATATGTATTATCCTCAGCTGAATTGTGTCTTTGGCAATCAGACTGTGGTAAATAAAAGGTATGGCCTAAAGAGGATTCTGCTTTTGTTCTTATTTGCCTATAAAGCAGAGAAGAAAGGGATTTTTCTTCTCTTTTTGTAAGAGGCAGGTATCAAAAGAAATAATTTATTATGGAAATTCTGTATCTACCAATCTTGTACCTTTTCTAAAACAGACTGTTCTGCAATACACTCATGTAACCCAATCATATGATTGGTTTTATCTTTTTATGTGCATTTCTTTCTTCCTGATGGCAAACTAATCATTGGACTGTGCACTTGTGCAAAGCAACCTCCTGGACAAATTCTACTTGAGAGTTTTACCAAATTATAGCTGTATTTTAATAAGCCCATGATCCAACAGACAACAAAGTAAACAGGAAAAGCTCTGCTGGAGCCAGACTCTCTCTGGGCTTTTCAGCTGTTTCTGTATGTAAAATGATTAGTACATGTTTACATATTCATGCATGGGGGAGAACAAGTCCAGATTTAACTGCCAATATATGTATACATATTGTGGTATATGTGCATACCACAGTACCCAATTTGTTGTTATTAAAAAAAACCTAATAAACAAGGCTTTGTGAGTTTACTTTTCGTTAGAAAAGCTCAATAAACACAAGTGCTGGCTTTCTCCTAATCTGCTCTCAGCAAATAACCTCAACATAACTTATTCTACCCAGCGAAAATTTTCACTGTTTATCAGTTTAAAATTGATCGCTCTTTTCTTGTCTACTGTTGCAATAATGGGTCTGCAGCTGAAAGCAAAGAGGTTTATTCTTATAAAAAAAAGAAACACAGTCATATCCATGTTAACATATTTCCCCGGTATTGTAGAGCTATGAAAATGGAGAAGGGGAGAGGGGGTTGCCACTGTGCAAATTTCTGTTAAATAGATGAAACAATTCCATGAAGTATGGCTTCCCAATTCTGGCAGCTTTGCCTGCTTTTATTCCACTTACATTTTACTGAATAAAATTGTCTTCTACTATGCCTGCATCTCTAACTGTCTTGGTAAAGCAATATCCTTCTGGTCACAACATTAAGTTTTGCAGAAGTCATTGGTATCTCAAGGTATTCAACATCTCACTTAGGCTCTGATCCAAAATATACTGAGATAACAGATGCATTCCTCTTACCAGAGTACATTTCACATCACAGTCACCTGGGCAGGCCCTTTTTCCACCAGGTATTCTGTAATGCTCTTCACCATTTGCACTGAACTCAACTGTTCAGAAATCGTGGTGTTGACATGTGGCTAGCAAACTCCCTCATACCCAAGGACTGCAAAACTGTATTACTGCTGGCTAAGGCCATGCACCCTTGAAGTCAAAGATGACTCTTCCAGCAATATCAAGGGAAGCTGGAATGATTCCTTTGGTCAGCGTACCCTGGCCCATAAACCCAACAGTCTGTAAGCTGCTAAAGTTGAAATCTTCAGAGGAAAAAAAGATTTGTACCACATTTGCTGGCACAGTCATAAAAAATTTTCACCTACTCAAGTGAGTTCCAAGTGTCCTTCTCCAAAAATATCTGTTCTATACTTTGTGGACTCTTCTAAATATCTAGCTTATGTAAATTCACTGCAGATAAAACAGAAGCAAATAAAGAACTGCATTAGAAAGAATAGTCCCATCCTCTTAAGTATGGCTGCTTATTTTATGGGAGTCCAGCAGAGGTCATATGAGGGACAGTGATTTCTTTCAATACTTTTATCTCTCCATTCTCTCCCTTCTCCAGATGACAAAGGTTGGAGTTGGAATCACTCCAAGGAGCCTGGCTCATCCCCTGGGCTGCAGTCCATGATGTAGAATGGTCACAAGCAATTGAACAAGCAACTTGTCTCTAATGATGCCGAGAACCCTGGGGACACGCAATTCCACACGGACATGCTGGTCTAGTAAAGTACTTTGTCTCCTGCTCCATCTGTGTAATCTTTTCTCCACGGTGAAAACAATAGGGCTGAGCTGAGCTTACCGCCTTACCCACTGGGAACTCCTGACTATTGAATGCCTAATATCACAGTCCTAACACCGTGTGGAAAAGGGTTTTGATACTTAAAAACTCTTCCCAAGGGCATTTGATTAAGTAGGTCAGTCTCTTGCCTAGTCAACACAGCTCCTTCACTTTACTACAGAGCAGCCATTAGGCTGCACTTTCAAGCAGTGTTTTCCCATTTAAATTATCTGTCTGCATCAAGGTAACAGATAATTACATGAGACCTTTAACTGTTAATCTCTGGCCTTTTACATCATTTGTTTGGCCTTGCAAGTGCAAGCTGGTACCCAGCCTCAACTCTCACTGAGTTCACCTGAGCTGAAGATCTTGAGCATCTCTCTTACAACAGACACACAGTGCAAATCATCCTTAGAGCCTTTGTATAACCCTTTTCCTTCTTTGTTGCCTAAATCTTCTGATCCATCTGTTTTTAAAGTGATACCTCTGAAGGGAAGTGAAGGTTTGCTGTTATATCTTGCTTGTGCCCAACTGCCACTTTACTGCATAACCTGTATTTTGCTGCATTCTCCAGCAGTCAATAAAAGTTAGTTAAAAAAGGAAGCTCCTCTCTACAGTCCAGGTGGTTAACATTGGTTTTTGTTCCCTTTCCCATATCTTAGGATTTAATAATCAAATTTCTGCAGAAGATCTATCCTACAGAACTTTATTCCCAAACACTGAGGCTTTAGTTTATTTTGAAAAATCAAATGCATTTTCTATCTATTTTTGTATTATTTTGGTATAATGCCTTTTCATTCCAGTAATTACTTGGTTTAATTTTCTGTACTATATATATTTTCTTTTGTTCCCATCACCCAAGTAGCTGTTTAATGGTTAGCTACAAATTTGCATTTGTTTGATCTCAGGTGTCTTTCTGCCTAAAGAATTAGTGGTACTTTTGATAATATATACTCCAAAGGTATATTGTTTTGAAAAACTCTCTTGACCTACTTGTTTCCATAATGTTTGAGGTTTCTGTCAATGTGGTTTCTCTTTATCATTTTTCTTCCCTTCCCTTTACCAGAGGCTGATTTTCTTCTAACAACCTATTTCAATTCAGTAAAACTCCCTTTATTTTTTAATTTTCATAGGTTATTGAAGTCCCCAGATTCCAAAAACATTAATTTTACATTTTGTCAAATAGAAGGAAGTTCAGTAGATTCAAACAGAACCAGACTGAATAATCTTACCTATGTAATGTCCTTTTTCCTTCACTTTGAAAAATTCAGCAACTGCAGATGAAACTCTTGTTCCTCTGACAGGCTGAAATGAAAATTAGAGTAAGTCTTATTTCATTAGATATTAAATAAAAAATTCTTTGTCACTTTTTAAAAAAAAATTAAAATTATTCATATCCCAATATATAAGTAACATGCACACAGTCCTGATCCATCTAGTAGGCATTTTATTTTACAAAGACCCCAATCTTGCAATCCAATCTGAACAGAAGAGCCCTTTCACTTCCACTGAAAGCCAGTGAATCTATTAGGTTCTAAGCTTATAGAGGTGTTCTGGCAGTTTAAAGTGCAGACAGGCTCATAACAAAATCTTTTAAAAATGTACAGAAAGTGAATTCCCACTGAAATAATTTCACTACAGCTTATTTCTGTGTCTATAACATACTCCATTATATTTTAAATGAAACAAGGTGAAAAAAGTTGAAACATAACTTTGGTTTGCATTTTTAAAAAACAAAACAAACAAACAAACAAACAAAAACCCAAAAATTGAAATTTCTGTCCCATGGAACAAGAAAAGGATAATTTACAGAATGTTCAGGACATTTTTTTAAAGACCTTTGAATCTGGGAGAAGACAATTAATCTCTCTCAACTCTGTCATGTGTTCAGAGATGTGGTGGGTACTGCATCATTTCCACTTCCAAACAACACCAACTGCACGTGCTCACAAGGAGGCAAAAGGCTTCATTTCGCATCTGCACATACAATTCTTGCACCACTAGAGAACCTAGGCTGGGATTGCTAATTTCAGTTATTTAAAAGGAGACTATTTTGTTGAAAAGCAGAATAGCTTCATAGTCAATATAACATGCTTTCAATCATAAAATTATAGAATGGTTTGGGTTGAAAGGGACCTTAGAGACTATCTAGCTCCAATGCCCTTGCCATAGGCAGGGAAACCCTTCACTAGACTAGGTTGCTCAGAGCTGCATCCAACCTGGCCTTGAACACTTCCAGAGATAGGGCATTCACAACTTAATAATTATACAGTATTACAAGTACACAAAAAAGGCAATTATCAGATTTGACTTATTACACTCAGTTTGAAGATTTTGTTTCCAAGTTATTTCTCAGAGAAGACTGCATTTGTCTTCAAGAGTAACAACACTTTCAAATTACTTTTTACAGAATGTAAGTAAAACTTCACTAAGTTTTAGCCAGCACTGGAGAAAATCCAAACTCAGAACTGGTACTTGCTATATGAATGAAGGGCTCCTTAGAATTAAAATATATTTGAATGTTTGGTTATATATGACACCATCTATTCTAACTAGAAAGACTATAAATGGTTATGTAATGATAAATTACTAAAAATTATCACTTACCAAATACAGAAAAGTTTCTGTAAATACCACAGTGACTTTTTCTTGGAAAGAACAAATGCTTAGGAAAGGACTGCAAACTAAACTAACAAGTACAGACGCAGAATAAGAACTCCTGAGATATCTCAAGCTAATTTTATAAATCACTATGTAATTTACAGAGCAAGTTTATGAAGTTGCTAAATTAGCATTCCAGGATCTCACTGGAAATCTCCTTTCCTCTACCATTACCCTCAGCATTAGCTCAAAGGCCTTTATCAAGAGCTCCTACCCTGCAGACACTGTGCAGTGATACCAGTCATGCAGCTGAGAACTGAGCAAGAGCAGCAGCTCTTGGCTAAATCACTGCCTGTATCTGTAATTTTTAGTGTTTCACAAGTGCCCACACTGGGCAAGGTCTCACTTATAAGTTCTTGGTATCTACATTAAAACAATAAAGAGAAACATCAAAATAAAGAGAAAGTTAAGCATCTTCACGGCATAACACTATCGTGCTTCTACAATAATTTTGAATGTTTATCATTTAAAATTAGGAGTGAAGGAGGGAACAAGGCAGAAATTGTTATCACAAAATGTCAGAGAGAAAACTGATTACAAACATTTGAGAAGTCTTTCTGAACAAGACAATTTTATCCATACAAATTGTTGTAATTAGGTATTCATTACCTCTCCCCACCACTGATGAAGAAGCTAAAACTGCAGTGGTTAAGGCTATGAAGAATTGGCCATTCCATGTTTATATGGACTCTTACTATCTCTTTATAACTGATTGAGAATGTTTTCTGATTTATACTTTAAAAAAAAAAAGTTTAAACTGCTCGACAAATATTTCATTGTCCCTATATAGCTCACTGCTGCCACTTGTTTGGAAGACTGGAAGGTAAGTTGAAAAATGCACCTTTTCCATTTTCATCTCTAATTGAATTCTCTCTTGACCCCCTTATTCCCCATGGCTGTATTTCAGGTTTTGATGATAAGAAAAAGAATTTTGTATTTGGATAATACAATTTTCTCACTTGCCTTCAGCGACCTTCAGCTCAATTTCCTCTCCCCAGAGACACTGTATATTATAGAATTGAATCAAATTCTTTATTCATAGGAAAAAAAGTTCCAATTTAATCTGAATATTCAGCATTTTACACTGGTCAGGGTGATGGATGGCAAATTGAAATGCTTTTGGTTCAGGTAATCAAATGGCAGAATTCAGACTTGTATTGAAAAAAATAATGAAGTCTATTCAATATTCTCATAAGGTGCAAAAAATTCACATTACATGGTAGAACTGGGGCTTTTTTCTTATTATATAACCAATAACATCTCCACTGCAAAAAGTATAGTAAAACATTAAGAATTTATGTAGGTTGGAACATGTGAAAAGCAGCCACCTTTGGGGGAAAATGCAGGCATCCTTCTAAGAGTGCTCAGATGAATGACTACAAAACTGGGGGAAAAACAGACCTGTTCTCAGCATGTACCTGCAATATTCAATGGTGGGTTACTGAAGCCTTTTAATATGTTTTAAGTGCTTTTTAAGAAAGAAACACAGCCCTTTTAATCACTTCAAGTTGTTTGATATACTAAACCACTGCAGTGTTTCATTTCCATCCCCAATAGTTTTGTCAAGTAATGTTATCAGGTATCTCATTATTTCCAAAGGACTACCATTTCATTTTGGAAAATTCTCTTGCTACTTGTGAAGTTCAACCCCAAAACAACAATTGATTTGAACAACACCAGCTTGGCACCATGCTATTGATGAAACTTACTTGGACATTTGGGCTTGGACAAGATGTCTCCAGGAAAACAAGAGGATAATGATGCTGCATAAATTTGGTTTGGTTTAAAAATTCCATCAATAGCTACTTTCGCTACTTTCTGCCCTGAGGTGCATGGAATTATGCTGTTTGGTTTTCAAATACTGTATACCAGTTATTTCTTTTCCAATTATTTGGAATATTTAAGCCACCTAAGTTAGGAATACCTAACTGGAGGCACCGCTAGCATTTAATTAAAAATGCAAAGCAGCAACCTAAAGGTTAAGGCACTGTGTTAAAAATTAGTCCTAGGATGCCCTTACTGACTGTACTACAGTTTGTGCCTCCTCCATGTTTCTGCTCTCAACTCACACACACAAACCTGGTGCACAGACATTATCCAGGACAGCAGGATGAGGGTAACTCCTGTTCAGAGTATCTTCCTTGTTGGGGTTCCCTCGACCCATTCCCCTGGGGGGAGGGGGCCACCCTGGGGTGGCAGGACATGGCACAGCGTCTCCCTGCCCCTGCTCCCTGGTCACATGTAGCCCAGTTCTGCATTTTGGCTGGTGGCTTTGTGTTCCCCTGCGAGGGAAATTCTGGGTTCTCTCATGACTTGGGCAGTCTGTGTGCTGACTCCTCACCATGTGGCTGCTAATAAAGATCTGCTGAAATATCCACAAGATGAGCCTTTCCTGATTTCTTCTACGGGCCAAGCTGTCCCCAGGAAAACTGCAGGAACCCCACTGCAGCAATGGAGCATTCTCCACTGCAGGTGGAGAATGCGGGCATTTTAACGATCCCTGGAACCCCTGGAGACAGCTTAAGAAGACAGCGAAGATTCTGAAAAATCCCCAGAAACCCCATGAGTAGACTTTTATTTTGCTGTCCTCTCTTGCTATGGAGAATTCCTGGGGAGACTTATGGCTCTTCGAGCCTCAAAAGGATATTTATCTTAAACTTGGAAATGTCCTTGAACAACAATATGCAAATTTCAGCCTTACCCAGGCTCAAACAGAAATAAGGCATTTTCTGACCTAGCTATATAAGAATTTTTTCCACGTTTCTTGCAATTTAATGCTTACAAGAGACTTTTGGAAGGATGTTTGGGCACAGTTAATTTTTTTATCAAAAAATATGCCAATGGAAGAGTATTTCCATGAATATTATTTAATCACGGATGTACTGTGCTCCGTTCATGCACCAGCGGCGAATAATGGCATCTACAGGGAGGCCACATGGCCGGTCCGAGAGCATGCGAAGACACGCACCGTGCCCAGCCCCCAAGGCACCATGCGCTCTGATGCGAGCGCCGCCCCTCCCCCGACTGCGCGGCCGCAGCCATGAGCGCTGAGCTGGCTCTGCGCTGCGGCGAGGCAGCTCCCGCGGGCTGCCGCCCCAGTGGCTCCGGCCAGAAAAGCCGAGGAAGCCGCGGGACCACAGTTGGGCAGTGCCAGGGGGCCGGCGAGCCCCGCGCAGANTCACGGATGTACTGTGCTCCGTTCATGCACCAGCGGCGAATAATGGCATCTACAGGGAGGCCACATGGCCGGTCCAAGAGCACGCGAAGACATGCGCCGTGCCCAGCCCCCACGGCACCATGCGCTCTGATGTGAGCGCCGCCCCTCCCCCGACTGCGCAGCCGCAGCCATGAGCGCTGAGCTGGCTCTGCGCTGCGGCGAGG
>WEIT01033456.1:27245-38319 GCA_013389985.1 Dryoscopus gambensis
TGGCACGGCAGGACCGGGGCCAGGGCGGCTGTACTGCGTGGAGGCGCAGCGGCAGCTCCAAAAGCTAGAAACAGCCGTAACTATGACAACAAGGGCGGCAGCAGCGGCGGTGCGCATACAGCGCAGCGGCGCAGCCCAGCCTGGCCCCTGCGGCCCCAAATGCCACCCCAGGAGGTTTGGACCCCGCAGCGGGAGCAGGCAGGCACTGGCAGACCTTACCTGCCTGACGCGGGAGCAGCAAGCACGAGAAAAAACCTGGAATGGATCACCGGAGCGACGGCAGTAACTCAAAAACAACACAGAGACAAAAAGATCATTGAAACCAAAGTTTTAGGATCTGTTTGATGGTACAACTATAAACAGAACTATGGGTTTATAACTAGATGTGACACCAAAGAAGATATATTTGTTCACCGCACTGCAATCAAAAAAGTTTAATCCCCAAAAATTGATCCCTAGCTTAGGAGATGGAGAACCCGTAGTCTTTGACATAGTTGTGTGAAGGAGAGGTCTACAGGCAGCCAATGAATGTTACAGGACCCCATAATATTCCAGTCCAAAGCAGTCTTCATGCCCCTAACCGAAATCTTCCCAAGCAAAATCCACATTTTAAACAGCCCTTACGATACCCCTTTCCCCATCCTACCTTTCCCTTTTACTACCCTCAATTCATGTTTCCACAGGTTCCTATTCCATTCTTCCCTCCAGGGTTCACTCCCCAAAACCATGCTTTTCCATACCTTACAAATGCATTTCCCCAAAATCCCATCCCTATGCTGAGTGGTGGGTAAAAAGAGGAAGGAAAGGAATGTAGAAACTCTCCTACCTCAGTTTCCCCTCCAAGCATACCAGAAATACTCTATTTGGACATTAGGACTCGAGGGGGAGCGGGGGTAACCTGTATTCTTTTGGAATTATTCTTCTTATTTTGTGTTTATTCTGCTGTTTCAAATGTTAGATTTTTGGGACCCTTGAGAAAAAACCTTCTTAATAAACACAAAACGGTGAGATGTTGGGGTTCCCTCACCCCGTTCCCCTGGGGGGAGGGGGCTCTGGGGTGGCAGAACATGGCACAGCGTCTCCCTGCCCCTGCTCCCTGGTCACATGTAGCCCAGTTCTGCATTTTAGTTGGTGGCTTTGTGTTCCCCTGCGAGGGAAATTCTGGGTTCTCTCGTGACTTGGGCAGTCTGTGTGCTGACTCCTCACCATGTGGCTGCTAATAAAGATCTGCTGAAATATCCACAAGATGAGCCTTTCCTGATTTCTTCTATGGGCCAAGCTGTCCTCAGGAAAACTGCAGGAACCCCACTGCAGCACTTCCCCATACCTGGCAGACACGAGTTGACCTCTACAACTGGGGAAGAACATTTTTCATCACTTTTCCTTCCTCCACACCACAAGCAGCAGCGCTCAGACTTGATCTTCACCTGTGGAAACACATAGCTCTGCATGATGCTGGGCATGCTCACAGGGCATTTGTGTTCTCTAAGTAACCTGTGGGTGGAGTTTGCCTTATCAGCTTGTGCAGTTTCACAGGCACAGGGGAAAGATGGGGCGTAAGGCAAGTGGAAAAAGTATGCACAGAAGCACTCTCAGGAGCAAAATAAGTGCTCAGACTATCAAGGATAATGGCTTTTTTAGAAATATTCACAAGTTAAAGCCCTTAATTTTGAACTAACTCTTAAACTAAGAGACACTGGCAGGAAATAGTGAATGCTAGCTAGAACGTGTGACCAACCAGCAGCCGTGGAGAGAAGAGCTGAACCTAAGAAGACACACAAATATATTCATTTCAGTCAAGGCCCAGGTTACAAAAAGAAAATCACATTTTTTCAACCTTTCCTGTAAGAGCAATTTAGGAACCAAACATTACATGCACCACTGTATGGTGAAAGGGTGGTTCTGCAATGGAAGCCACCAACAGGTACACGGATGAACAAGAAAATAGAGCCCAACTACTGTTCCCAGATCCCTTACATCTTCAGGATTTGCAGGAATGTAAGTAATAAAAATGCTATTTTTATAGGTTAAAGTGACTAGATACCAAATAGATACACAAAGTTTGAAGTGTTTTATATAATCAGGAACACAAACATGAACTTAAGATGCCATAGAAGAGGATTTAAGCGTGTGATTTGAAGTAATTCAAGTAGAAGCTTGTCCTCTGTCCTGAACATGATGGAAAACAAGTGCACAGTTCTGAGTAATCTATAATCTGCATTTCAAGGTCCAGAACACTAAGAACATTTACTGCATGAGCTTACTTCTGCTGAGAATTATTTGAAATGTCTTTTGTGAACACCTCTATAGGAATATAAGAAGTGTAAGACACAGGTGATAGCAATTTTTACTACACAGTAAAAAGGAAAATTAGAAAAATATTTTAATTTTGTTGAAAAGGGGCATTCCGATCTTGCTCCTTCCAGAAAAGTTCTTAGCACCAGTCCTTGTAGAAGGGCTAAGTACTGAGTCAGGACAGTCAATCTATGTGAGGAGGTGCTTAAAAGTCAGGAAACAGTGGCATTGCAATACTAATACAAGCTGGTTTCATGTTACCATGGGGACTATTCCCAAAGGCCATATTAGCCTATGGCTACTAAGCCCCATGGGGGAACTTTCACAACCAAGGGATACCAACAGGCTCTTCTGGAGGGCAGTTCAGATCAGGAAACCAACTCCAGCCTGGAGTAGTCTGCATCACCCAGATAAATTTAGCCACTGTGAATACTCTTCATACATTCAAATTACATTCTTTAGCTGCAATTATTTTCCCCAGGATCATGTGGAACATTAACCAAGCTTTGTCTTCTTCCAGTGTGCACTTTTCTCATTTCCATAATAGTCCAGTATTGGATCTATACCTTGGCAGTTGCTGACTGCTGTCACATTCACTTCTTTTTACAGCTGGTAGTATTAAAAAATAAATGTTAATTACAGGGACTATTTCTCTAACCTTGTCTCTGGGACAGAATATTTAGCTGGGAACAGTATCGTTCATCACAGCTGCAGGCTATTTGATAAATGCTTTTTAAAAGCCAGACTCCTTGTCTGCTGGATATGCTGCCTCACTGTGGACTGGGGAAGTAACGCAGCTCAAGGTAGCCATTGTGAGTGCACCTCCGGCGCTCCTTTCAGACCAAAGGACAAACATGGTTGTGACAGTGTGCAAAATACTCTGGCCCAGCGTTCAAGGGGTTTTTGTTCTTCCTCTGTGTGCTAACCCCAGTGAGCATGGAGAGGTTCCCATGTTAGCTGGCACAGCATGCGTGAGCTGCTGATATGCTCTGAATGCATGCCAGCTTGGGTAGCAATTTAATAAAGCAGCTGAAGCTCATGCCATTTTTTGGCACCACATAAGAGAGTTTGTTGTAGGGTCACATATATGCATATAAAGGGTCATGTACCAGCAAATTTTCAGGAAACAGTAGACATGCACATTATTAGACTGAATTGCTGTCTGGCTCCAATATCTAAAATATGTAGCCAACTCTTAACCCTACGTCTCAGCATTCTGATGCACTTAAATCAGAAAAACGTGTAGGGTTTCTGTGTCTTAAGTGAAGTTTCCAAAAGTAGGAGAAGAGTATCATGAAAGTAGCACCAGATTCTATACAGAAATACTTGAAGAGCAATACTGCTGGAATTAGTGCCACTACTGACACAATATTTTGATTAATAAACACTTTTCAAAATCTGATATTGCCTCTAAAATCTTGATTTGAAAGAAATTAATCTGGGGTCATATTTTCTTTTCAATTAGGATTTTTGAACCATTAATTTTGTATTTCCAATACTTTCATTGCAACTACAAGGACTCCTTTTAACGTGCATGTTTAATGGAAGATAACATTATTTCATAATCATGGGATTCTGGAGCTTTATAAGAAAAACACTAAATCTTATTAAACTTGTGATAAAATTATTGGTGTTGGCAACATTGCAGACATATGCCTAGAGCTGCACAGTGTTTTCCTCCTCTAACTACTGTAACTAAAAGGACTTTAATGAGAGCAAAAGAATGTGCCTCTGTCTGCCCAGAATCTTTCGGAATTTTCACTTTTCCCTAATGAAAATGAAAACAAATACTTTTCTTTTTTTTCTTTAAGCTTTTACGGACATTTGAGCTGACTTTTGTAATGAAGAAGGATTAAGCAAACTCAGGAAAATTATAAATGTGGTTTGTATTAGTGTACTAATTAGCTCATAAATTTAGAAATAGTTGATCTTTTAGTTTTGCTGAATTAAAATAGTGGTCAAATTGCAGATCAGATCTTGTAAATGGAGTAATGCAGTGGTGAATTAAACCCCCCAGAGCATAGGTGTCTGATCTCATAGCATTATGAAAACTGGAAATCTTGCTACTGGCTTTGAAGAGCACAAGGTGAATTTAGCCAAAGTTGTAAAATATTTCTCAAGCAGCCAGATACTTAGCAGACAATAATAAAAAAATGTGATTTATTAGGTATGTACTTCTCATTGTATTGTAATCCAACAACTAACTATATTAATCATTTTTAGTTCCATGAGCTAATTAGAGCGGTGGTAGCTGACAAAATTCTGTGGTTTACTGCAGTTTCTATTTAATGTATGGAAATATGTACATGGATATTCAAAGGACCCTGCCCTAGAAATACGCATGTTATTACAGAAACAATTGTGGGTACCAAGTAATAAAAATATATTTGTCCATTACGTGATTTATGTTTCTTTAGAACTTCCAAAGTAGAAAAGGAGTAGAGGTGCTGTTTTACACTGCCCCACTGATAATCTGATGAAGACTGCTCTGATGAAACAAAGAAAAATAGATTCTACCCCAAAACAGGTCTCAGTTCTTCAGACTGGGTCCTAGCCAGGTGATGGAGATGCAAGAGCCAAGCACCTGGGCATGGTAGCAGACAAGTAGCTGACAGACATTACAGGCTGCTGGATACAATAGCTCAGAGTCTTCTCTCCCCTTTAATGATTGCACCAGGACAAGGTTAGAAGAGAACTGGGCTCAGTAACACTCAACGTGGAGAATGAATGGACTCCCATTCTCACACCCCATAAACATCCTCACGCACACCTTGTTAAACACCACCCCAGAGACTGCATTTCAAGCCGTTTTCCATAAACTCCATGTGACCTGGATACAATGCTAGACAAAACCATCGGATAAAATACAGCACTAGAAGTATGTGAACCTGGGATTAGAAGATAAGGGTGACTTAATGCGGAACCAGCCTTCACATCTGGACGGACTGCTGTAAACATCGCTCAGTCCAAGGCCCCTGTGGAAAAAAACCAACACACCAACAGTGATTCAGTAAAATGTGTAAGAACTGCTCATTGCTAGAGTCCTGCAGTGATAATGCAGTAGGAATTAATCTAAAAACATGATGGCAAACAACTGCTGAATCAGTTTTCTTCTTTGGCTTGTAGTGCACCTGCTCTCACAGTATCTACATTTTATACTCTTTTTTTTTTTTTTTTGAAGGGATGTAAATATTCCTGCATTAAACCAACTGCTCAGGTAAGGAGAGAGCCAGTGACAAGGCCTTATTCTAACTATGTGGTGCATGTGATAAGGAGGAAACAAAATGTGTCTGCAAGTACAGAATGTTTAAATGCCTCTACTCACAACATGAGCTGGCAAGTTACAAAAGAATATATATATATCTCTGATTTGCTCTTAAGGAGTTGTGCATCAGCAAGCTATTAACCAGATCCTATAGTACTGCAGTATTCTACCTCAAGGTGGTAGGAGACAGAAAATTCAAGCCTCAAGTCTCACTATTAGACTCTTCTGAAAGCATTGCTGGTTGCCAAACACATGTACCAAGACAGCATTGCTGACATATTTTTGCCTGCATATGATGCTACTTCTGGAGGCCATATGACCTATAGTTCNGCAGATATCGCACCGCAACAATAGTTCACCATCTCAGCTCTATTTTTGGTAAGCTGCTGCAAGAAAGGATGGAGCGGTATGGTTAGCTGGCATGGGTGCATAGTTCAATGGATTACCAGCTACTACCATTTCCTTAGTATTTATCTTCATTTTAAATGATGAAGCATAAGGCATGGAAAGCCCTCTCCATTCCCCCCAAATTAGTACTAGGACTAGGAATTTGAGTGACAGAATGTTAGGCTTTATTCTTTACTTAGTGGAAAGTAACATTTACACTCCCCTGAAGTCTCTCCGACTGCATACCATAAGCAGGTTTACAAGGAAATCACTTGGCAGCACAACTACAATGAACCCATCTGGCCAAAATTTTCAATAACAACAACTTAAATAAAAGTGACTGGTTTGTCAGATGCATTCAACACACTTGCTTCCAACTAAGTTAGCACATCAGGATATCAGCACACAGTTATTTTAGTGCTTATATATAGGTTAGAACTGGACTTCAGCTGCCTAAATTTGAAAGTTGTGAAATATGTCAGCAAAAGCATTATAAAAGCATTATAAAAGCAAAAGCCTAATCAAAATGCAATATTCTCCTTAAAGCAGCACTCTAAAGAGGTACTGTAGTTCTCTTCCCTGAGTGACAGGCTATCATGGTTTAATACCAGCCATCAACCAAATACCACACAGCTGCTCACTTACTTCCCCACCAGCAGGATCAGGGACAGAACTGGAAGGCTAAAAGTGAGAAAACTCATGGGTTGAGATAAACACAGTTTAAGAGGAAAAGAAAAAGCTATACACACAAGCAAAACAGAACAATGAAATTAATTCACTGCTTCCATGGGCTGACAGGTGTTCAGACATGCCCAGGAGAGCAGGGCCCCATCATGCACAAGAGTGACTTGGGAAGACAAGAATCATCACTCCAAACATCCCCCTCTTACTTCTTCTTCCTCTCACTTTATATGCTGAGAATGATTATATGGTCTGGAATATCCTCTGGTCAGCTGGGGTCACCTGTCCGGCCTCACCATCTCCTATGCATCCATAGTCTGTTCATGAACAGGCCAGTAGGAAAAGCAGAAAAGGCCTTGGCTCTGTGTAAGCCCTGCTCAGCCATAACATTTCTACATTATCAACCCTGTGTTCAGCACAAATCCAAAACACAGCCCCATATGAGCCCCTGTGGAGAACATTAACTCTACCCCAGCACAAAGGCATATGAAAAGCTCCAGAATAAGGACTCAGAGAGATCCTGCAGTGAGCTGTATTTTGATCTCAGGCACACGTTCCACCTCAACCTTCCACTCTGTTTAACAATGATGACTCTACTTTTGAGACTGCGTGAGAGTACATCTAACACAGCTGTGTGCAAGCAAGTAAATATAATACTCCAAACACACTTATCCTATCTAACTTTAGATTTCTAAAATGTGGTTGTGTATACCTCAGACACTAATCGAGATTCTTACTAAGTAGTGGAGAGGAACACTTTTAAGTCCTGTTACATCTGATCTAGGTTAGATGTCTACCTCTGGATAACATTTATCAGGCCTTAGAAATGTTGCTTTACTCTAGTACAGAGGGATTGGAGACACCTCTTTATTACCTGTATATCTAAGCTGTACAGACCCAAGGTTATCAGGGACTAAGCCTCACTGCAAAATGCTGATTAGGAATGGAAATATTCCTTATGAACACCACTGCCCTGTGTCACTGTACACAGTCACAAACAAAGGCAAAGGAGGAGTTTGATATTTAGCCAAAAACATACATTGGCAGCTCTGCTAACATCACACTTGCTGAGTCAAGACCAGTGAAGCAAGGTCAGAAAGGAGCTGTAGGCAACAGAGCCAACAAGAGCTGGATGTGGCTCTTCAGTTCCTGCCCCGGGGTTAGTGCCTCCACACACAGTATGGAGGGAGATAGTGGGCTACTTGGATACACCAGCATGGGTGTCCTAACTCCACTGCACTGGGTGGTCAGGCCCAAGCACTCCTGTTACTCACTGGCTTGAGTTATATCAATACACCACTCTCCTGCACTTATTAAACAAGTGCCTTACCTAAAGCACAGTCTGTGTCTTTTACAACAATGCTAAGTGTGACCCCATCACTAAACTTTCAAGTATCAGTTGGATATCGCATGCGTGGTACTTTAATATTTAATAATTATTCAGTGGATTTTTAAAGGACCCCATCCTTAAACCAGATGGATACATTTCATATAAACAGAAAGACACTAGAACAGGTTTTTGTCTTCCATACGTTGAAAGCAACATAGAAAGGGTTCAGCTTCTGTACTTACCATGCCAAGCAAGAACAAGGAAAGAGCAGTCAAAAGGGATTTCAAGTTTCAATTCTTGGTGGAAGAGCTGAACAAAAAGGTTCAATTTAGGTATTTCTCCATTTTTGGCCAAGTTTGAGCCCCTGTATCTCTACAAACACACACCCCTACCAGTAGATACACTGCTGAGTAGACCTGATTCACCTAGACACAAGTTCAAAACACCTGTCTCAATTGCCAGTACTGGTACAACCTGGTGAGGATGCCCAAAGTGTCTTCTGCTTAACAGAGGGCACATGGAATCGATTCCTCTCTCACACCAATGCTATCCATGACACAGTCTAATAAAGTCAGAATTAGAATTGCTTTGAATCTACACTAGCATGCATGAGACAACACTGTGACTGTGTGCATCTCTCAGAGGTTTTTTTTTCATTTCTGTTTTTCTTATTTCTCATGTTCCTCTGGGAAATCTCATTGCCAGTTTCAACAAAGGGCATCATCTCTTTGCAGATTATATCCAACTCTACAACTCTGTCAAGCAACTGTCTGATCCCCTTCTTGCCACCTGTCTTCAACATGTCAATCAACAGATGGCTACACCATCACTAAGGAATGCTTCAAAGGCATTCAAAATGTTTTAAAAGTCCTCTTTGTTCCATGTCTCTTGCTCTGCTATCAGTCTTCTTAATTCAGCCCTTCAGTTCTCCACCAAAACCCTTGCTGCTATCCGTTACACAGGGTTTTAAATTTCTTTTCCCCTACTTAAATGCTACTTCCATAATATTTACAGATTTATCCACACTTTGGCATCTGCTTCTTCTGTTATGTTGAATGTTTTACTCTAGTTTAAAATGATGCCATTTTGTCCACTTTGGTTTTCTAAAAACATATTTTCTAACTTCATCAACCAATGAGCAGGAAACAGAATACTACGCTATTTCAAAAGGTGGAAACTCCCTCTCCTTTTTAATTAAAGAACTTTTAATATCTTCTTAAATGCACAATCTCATTTTAAGATTTGTGAAAATATATTTCAGTGTTTACAGCAGGAAGTTAAAGCCTTCTGATACACTTAGAAGAGTAATACTGGTTTTTGCCAGATGACCCTGTTATTACCAAAATATCATTCTGGTATTACCTAAATATAATTGCGTTGGACTGTACCAGATTTCCCTCACAGCATCTCGGCTTTTGCTTCTCCTCAGCTCTTTTTTATCTCTGTGTCCTCTCTACAAGCTGCCAAAAATTAGAAAGCAAGCCCATTCCTTCACTTACCCTTTTTTAATCTTGCCTGCATTTTCAAGCCTTCCCTTCAAACCATTGTATCATCTTTGGTACAGCCCCATTTCCACAGCAGTAACGTTCCGACGATTTGTAATAATAACCTGTCATAAATCTGCAGTGTCTCTACTGGTGAAGGAAGTGGCAGAATGTAAAATGGATAAACAAAAGTGAAGTGTAGCCACATGAGGAAAAATCAGTGCAGTGGAAGTAGGGAATCTGATGTAAAAATACCAATGAGTCACTGATGTGAAATATACAAAAGACAAGAATTATATGGGCCAATGGTCAACCACTAAACCCCACTAAGAAGTGCACCTGGGGAGCCTCACAGGGGTGCCCCTGAAGGCTGACAACCACAAATTCCCAGTGTATGTTTTCCAGTGCAAAAAAAGGGGCTGCAAACAGGTTGGTACACATGGTTCTCTTAGTAAGGGGATTATCCTTCTATTTGTTCCTGCCTCCACCTCCTCTTTCATCCTATCATTTGCAGTCCTCTAACACTAGTGGTAACCACAGCCGTTGTGTAGAAAGAGCATTTAGTGTTCTCCTTTTAACAGCATTTCACAGCTGGAACTAGCTCACTTTCACAGAATCACAGAATGGGTAAATTGTGTGGAAGGGTTACAGTGGGTCATCTGATCCGACCTCTCTGTTTAGGCAGGGTTGTCCTAGAGCACACGGCATAGGAGTGCATCCACATGGTTCTTGAATATCTCCAGTGAGGGAGACTCCACAACCCCTCTAGGCAATCTGTTCCAGTGTGTGTGGTCACCTGCGCAGTAAAGACATTCTTCCTCATATTCAGGTGGAGCTTCCTGTGCATCAGTTTCTGCCCATTGCCTCATGTCCTAACGGCTGGAACCACTGAGAGGAGTCTGGACCCATCCTCTCAGCACCCACCTTCAGATATTTATACACATTAATAAGGTCCCCTCCTAGTCATGTCTTCTCGAGGCTGTACAGGCCCAGCTCCCTCTGCCTTTCTTCTTGAGAGATGCTCCAGTCACCTCATCCTCTTTGTCACCCTCTGCTGGACTCTCTCCAGGAGCTTCGAGTCTCTTGTGCTGGGGAGCCCAAACTGGACACCCCAGGTGTCACCTCACCAGGGCTGAGTAGAGGGGCAAGATCGCCTCCCTGGACCTGCTGCTGCTCTTCCTAATGCATCCCAGGACATCACCGGCCTTCTTGGCCCCAAGGACACCCTGCTGGCTCCTGGACACCTTGTTATCCAAGGACCCCCTAGTCCTTCTCCACAGAGCTGCTCCCCATCAGGTCAGCCCCCAGCTTGTGCGGGTGCCCGGGGTTATTCCTGCCCAGGTGCAGGACCCTGCATTTGCCTTTGTTGAATTTCAGACAGCTCCCTGATGCTCTCTCCAACCAGTCAAGGTCCGTCTGAAGGGCTGCACAGCTCTGTGGGGTATCGGCCACTCCTCCCGGCTTTGTGTCATCAGCAAACTTATTGAGGAGATACTCTGCCCCTTCATCACTTCGCCAGCTCCTCGCAGAGAAGCATTTAGTGCGGAACAGCCTGTGAGACGCCGAGGCCTTGTCAGAGTTTTAAGTGGGGCACAGGTGGCGGCGGCGGCACCGCGGTGACTCGGGCAGGGC
>WEIT01033457.1:7829-21190 GCA_013389985.1 Dryoscopus gambensis
GACATACTATTATTCTTGTTTTGTAGATTGATACTATACAGTATTTCTCAGAGTTTGCAAAGCCCATTCTAAATATCACCTACAGCTAATAGGTGGGAGCAACAAATGCACAGAATCAGTGTTTATACTGAATATTTCTGAGGTCCCACAGAAAGACTGCAAACATCCATCTGCCTATATCAACAGCTGCTGCTCATTTCAATTAGCCAAAACACCTAAGTCAAACTCTTTGCTTCCAACATCTTCAGCTGCACCTTTGCTGCTGTTAAATGCTGTAGTCTCCACTGTGTCAAATGCACTCTGCATAAAAAGATAAACAATAATAACAGCACTGCAAGCAAACATCCAACTATTTCACGTGGTTGCTACTAAAACAAAATATAAACCCAAGCAATTGCTAAATTCCAGTCAGGCATTGGTCACTAGGATCCCTAGAGATTATTGCAAAGACAAAAATTAAGTCTCTTTTTTTTACTAAGCCTAATTACTTACTCTGTCAAACTGCTTCATAAAACCACATATTTCTAGCATATTTCATGTCATTTGTGATGCTTTAGCACAATATTACAGTGTTGCAAACACTGAGAAAAATGTTTACATTTCAACAAACAAGTTAAACCNNNAAACAAGTTAAACCCCTGAAAGAAACTTATGTCCCTGTAATTACACCTCAAGTTTGAAGTTAAACTCTTTCTGCTTTGAAGATCTATGTACAAATCAAGAAATTGTTCAACAGCAGCCAACGAAAATACCCTGAAGTTTTTTTTCTTTTAACTCAATCTTTATGAACCACACTTCCTGTCATGGACTTTACCACCATTTATTTGCAGGTAAACTACATTCTTCTATTAATGTAGTGCTGCAACAAAAAAAAACCAAAACCAACCAAAAACCAACCAAACAAAAAATACCCAAAAAACAAACCCTAAAAAAAACCCCAAATGAACAAAGAAAACAAACTAAAAAACAAAGAAAAGACCCCTAAACAAAACAGAACAAAAAAAACCCACAGCCAAAAACACCCCAACCATTCCCAGAAAACCAACAATGCAAAGCCAAGCAAAATACTTATAAATTACTTCCTATCACAGTCTGATATTATACATCTAGCTTCATCTGAAATTGTCACTGGCATTTTAACCTCCTGTTTAACCATACTAAGCAGACGATGTACTTGTGTGCTTTCATACTTGCCATAGGTGATGGTGCTGTCCTGACACTTCACATTAAGTCAGAAATATACTGAATATCAAGACTGAGGGAATTTCAGATCATAGTTTTGAGCTACATAAATTCAACTCAAAATTTTACAATACATGTATGAACAACATATGAACATACCAGATAATTTCAGATGAAAATAAACTGGATATGATTATTTTAGATTTAAGCTCTTCCTTGAACCTCAAACAACCACAGGAAAGTCCCCCTGACTTCTGGAAAGAGCCATGAACAGCTTGACACTGCTGCGTCCCTGCGACTTCCGAGGTCTTTCTGACCACAAAGTCAGCCTGGCACAGGGATGCTGTCATAAACAGGTAAAATTCAGCTCTATTAAGAGCTGCAATGATGCCATTCACAGAAAAAGCTTGAAAGATGTCTTTTCTTAATTACTATGGCTTGTATTTCTGAAATAAATCACTCCATTGTTTTTGGTAGCCTGTCTCAGAGTGGTGGGAAAAAAACAACACAAAACCAAGCAAAATGTCAGCATCTTCCTTTTAAAAGGCAAATGTACAATCTAAATTGGATTATGGCAATATTTGCTATTATTTAAAAAAAAAAAAATAAGTGAAGCAAATTAGCTACCAATACCAATTAGTACTGATGGGGGTTTTTGTCCTACAATTCACACTGCCTTAATTTAACAAAAAATAGTCATTTTTTTTGTTCAAAGAGAACTTCCAATTACTCAAATGCAACCTGTTGTGAGAAGAATGAAACATGCAAAGCTACATTCCTTTTTACAGTATCACATCACAGCCAAAGAGATCAGACAGTCCTTCAACCACAAGTGACTTCCACTACTTTTAAGTTTAACACAGAAATAAACCAGCCAGACTGTGGATGTGCATTAGTTCTTTATGGTACCACATTGCATGTCCCCCAGATACCCAACTCCTCGCCATCAATCACCTGCATCAACACTGCATTGTTGCCTGCCTTCTGCCCGGGGCACATCTGCCCAGACCACCATGCAGAAGGCTGATTTAGAGCACTGGCAAGACTGACACTGAGAAAACTGCTAGTGAGGGCCAGAGGGGTCCTTGGCCACATAACAGAAATGCAGGCAAGTATGGAAAAGCTATGACCAGGTAGAAGACCCATTTCAGCCTTTGCCCCAGGGCACACACACCTATGCCTGGTAGGGTTTTCCTTGTTTGTCCAAAAAATACCCAGATTCAGATCTCACCACTTCAGCTCCTACAGGTCTCAGAGGGACAGAGTGTGGATGAGAATAAGCCTGTACAGCCAACTAACAAAGGGAACACAATCAGTGGGATCACACAAAAGGGTTTTCATCAGGTTTCAAATTTCTGTTGCCACAGATTGTCACTTCATACCAAGCTTGGAACCATGATACAAGTGGTGATGTCTAAAATCACAAACCAAACAATACTAGGATGATAAAAAACGGTTATCTTTAATGAAGGCCCTTCATGGAGCTTAAATGGCAAAATGCACATGTAATACAGGAACCTGACAATTTTATAAGTTTAACAATTTAGCATACTTAACAGAAATTANTAAGATTCCAGGAAGGTTAGCTGATTGCTCTAAAATCTAAGTGAAGGGGTAGGACAGAACTACAGTTAGTTAAGGATCTATATAACCATATAATAGTAGTTTACAGAGCTAAGAATTTATGGAAAATGTGTAAAAAAGCAAAAATCTTTTTGGTATCGATGGTAAGATGCAAAGAGCTTTTTTGAATTACAGACAGTCTGTGCAATGTATATGCACAAAGTGTAACGAGTCAAGATGAGTGATGAAAGTAACTGCGCTCAGTAATCGTGCGTAGGTTCATGGCTGCTTACTGGTTAATAATTGACCTCCATATGTGGTCAAACAGCGGTTGAAAAGTTATCATTTTTACATCGCAGGTAAATAAATTCAAGCACCAAAAAAAATGAGGTAGGATATTCTTACGATGCACAACTGCTTTGGGGCTGCACCAAAGTCACAGTTTGATCACAAATGTGCTTAAACTACAGCAATCTTTCTTGAGCAAGTTCAAAGATGGGTTCCACAGAACACAATTACACCAAGAATCCTTATACAACATTTCCCCTGGAGAAACTATGGTAAAGAGGGTACCACTCTCAGATGATCTGTTTGATATGTCAGTCCTCCACCATATAGAGTTCCTGTCACTTTTGTGATATAAAGCACACAAAACAGAAGCTGGGTAGGTTCAAACACTTACCAAAAGTATGAAAAGACTTATAAAAATAAACTCAGAATTCAGTAACATGCAAGACATGTTCTGTTTGGGATATAGTACAATGGACCTCAGGTCCCAGAGAAATACAGTGAAGTCTGGAGGCTGGACCCGTCAAAGACCAAGAATATCACGGCTCTTGTTTCCATTTTAAAGAACATTTTTAATTATTTATACAGTAAGAAAATACTGTTAATATACATTGCTGGAACACAGAGATAGCAATCTCATTTCTTGGTGTTGCACTGTACATTTGTCTTACACTATCAGCCTTCCCAGAGCAAGCTCAGGAGTGAGACAAGTGCATGTCACAGATTCTCCTTTAGAAACAAGCCTATAAAGAAAAGTCAGAATACTAATCAGCAAAGCAATAACTTAGTCACTTACTGGGTTGCTACTGAAAAGAGGAAGTGAATTGATCAGTTCAGCTCCTAGCAGAATGCAATAATCTCAAGCTGGGAACCAGTAACTGTGAAGAGTAGTTTCAAATACATTTCTTCTTTTATCCTGAAGCTTTGTATCCTCACTTTTATTAATAACAGCACAACAGGAAGGCCTGTGCTCACATAATTATAACAATAATAACAACCTGGTCTGATGAGGTAAGATGGAAAAAATGAAGGAAACACTGCCCTCATTGCAGCCTGTATGGGGCTGTAGATGACTCAAACTATTCATTTGCTGCTCAAAGCCTCCAGTTTTGCTACTGTGCTATAGTGAGGTAGTCAAATAACACAGACAGACCTAGATGGGGTCTGTCTGCTTCCAATAATACTTCAGATTCCAATATAAGTGTATGAAAAACACAACAAAAGTCACACCTAGATAGACACCAACACACAACAAAACCTGGTATGTTCTCTAGCAGGAGAGAAACTGAGAGAAAGAGAAGAAGTAACCTTGTAAACACTAAACAAAGGCCTGGCACAACCACACAAAACACCCAGTCCTGCTAGACACTCATATGTATCTTGGCTATTTTGCATGAGAACACCACAGTACACTGAATCTGCTCTTTCATATGCAAACAATTAAAATATTTCTCCACGGACAGGTCAGAATTAGTTGCCTGTGTTCTACATAACTCCAGACAGAGAGCTTGGGACTGAGCAGAGATGACAGTTTACAATACTCCAAGACTTAATTAAAGCTTTGCAGGCTAACAAGTAGGACACTCGCCCTACTGCTGGAATTTCTTTTTTTTTTTTTAACTTAAGCATAAGACTTTGAATAAGAAATACATTTCAGATGAGAAGCAGTACATGAACCATCTTAACCTAAATACTTATAAATATATTTTCAGAGCCAGGTCTAAGGAGTGAGTAGTTTATATTTTTTCAAAAAAAATTACTTCAACAGTGAACATTGTAGCAGCTATTCCTATATAAATGAGACAAAAGCAATTTGCCATTCACATTATCAGTTAAGACCTTCTCATTGGATGGATTGTTTTATTGAAGAGGTCTCAAACTCTTCCTTCTCATTATCAACACTAAAACTTTTCATTGTTTTGTTTAGTTATACCAGAATTTTAGAAGATGTCTTAAAATTACACAGGTATTTGTGCTTCAATTTTAGGTACTTTTAATATCTTTTACTTAGATTCCATTAATTGCACACCATGTAATAATATTCTCTGTGTGTTTTTCTGCTAGAAAACAGACACCTCTTTAACAATGCCATCTCTGCTTTCTCATACACTGAGGACCACCACACTGACAGGCCTGAAGATTAACGTAGTCTCAGCACCACCACATCTCTGTATGCAATCAGCACCACAAACTTCAGCAGAAATCTAACAACCACAGAAGAAGCGACCAGAAAGACCATGACCCTTACTCATCTACATTCCTAACTACTCCATTCAAACTACTTCTAAGCAAATTAGTTTCCAATTTAGATTTCTATTGCCCCTGAGAAATAGATAATAATGTTCTTTCCACTGCAGTACTTAAGCTACTACAGCAATCTATGAATAGCTGGCAAAAAAGTTTATAGTGTAAACAAAAACTGATAACATTAAACATACAAGTATCATTATTTAACAAGAAGACTTGTTACATCATCATGTTTGTACTAAAAACAAAACCAGAAACTGTGGACTCCCATGAGAAGGTTTACTGTTTTCTAGCCAGAAAGCTCTTCACAATACTTCCTTTGTTTTCATGTTGAACAAAGTGACTAAACTTGGTGAATATCTGTCTTTCCTCCCAGAAGCTTCCATTACTACTAGGAATCTGAAAGCTTCTTTTCCTCAAAGTTAAGTGGGTTGTAAAGGACTAAGGCATCAGTCCCTCAAAGGCTTCTCTGTGTGCCTGCCTTCATGCACAGTCACATACCTTATACAGACTGACTTCCACATCACTCAAAATCAAGCAGACATGAGTTTTGGTAGAAGCTAGGAACTCAGTTTTGTCAAAGGGGTGTGCTCCTTCATGCAAGGTAAGCCATACGAGCCTTTTTCTTTGCAGGCTACTTGTTTACCCACAGAAACACCACGGAATCATTCTGCAGCCTGGTGACCAGGAGCTGGGTCAGCTGAGTAAGAGGTAATCTCCACACTAGATCTGCTCAGGGAAGACTCTCACGTAAAACATATCACAAAGAAACACAGAGGAAATCCCAATCAGCACCTGCAGGTGTGGATCTGCCGATTATGTATGGCACAATGAAGAAACTAAAGGCACAGTGATCTTTACCTTGACTCATACACCAAAACACTACACTGCATGGCAACCTCTCTAACAGCCTAGAAGGTAAATTTTTGACCCTCCATCCTCAGATAAATCTCTGCTAATATGGTCAGCAAACATACTGGAGAAAGAACGCTGAATAGGACTATACATATTCTTAGCAATGTTTTGTTAGAATTCTGCATACAAAAATATCTGTATATTCAGACAAACTGGTATGCAAATCCTCTCTGATCCTAGAGCAAGGGAAACAGACACTAAAGACAAAGGACTGTGACACAGCTGACTCATCCCTTGACAGAGTTCTGAATGTCAAATTTGACACTGAAGTAACTAAGTAATACAGTGATCCAAAAAACTTAAATCAGACAGCACTACTGAAAATAAAGTTTAGTGTTCTTATCTGAAATAGTTTTGATCCTATGTAGTGCTCCCTGCCAGGCTAAACACGGCTATGGCCTCAATGGCCAGTGCATTACTCTTGTCAAAAAGCCCTGACTCTCCACGAGCTGAAAACAAATCAGCCTTAGACTTGGGGAAGAAACAACAGTTTGTAATGAATCCAAGAGCAAACACTTACTGGCTCGCATGGTCCAGTGGCTAATGGCAGGAGACTTCACAAGATTTTACATAACTAAACAGCAATGCCATTCCAGCACTGGGAAACTTTTCTACACATGCCAGTCAGCAAGAGCTGCAGACACAGACCAGAGGCCAGCACAGGCTACCAGCCTGAGTACAGACCTGGGACTACCATCAGGTTGCTACTGGTATCTCCCTGCTGCCCCAGCTGCTGCTGTTGGGAATAGCTATGCTGAGACCTGGAGAGTGACAGGCACACCCCTCTACAATTAATCACAGAATGGTTCGGATCGAAAGCATTCCAACCCCACTAGCCACAGGCAGGGACACCTTCCACCAGACCAAGTTGCTCAATGCCCCATCCAACCTGGCCTTGAGCACTTTCAGGGACAGACCATCCACTACCTCTCTGAACAACCTGTTCCAGTGTCTCATCACCCCCACAGTAAAGAATTTATTTGTTATATCTAATCTAAACCTACCCTCTTTCAGTTTAGAGCCATTCCCCATTGTCCTATCACTAAAGGACTTCATAAAGAGTCCCTTACCAGCTCTCTTGCAGGACCACTTTAGGTATTGGAGGGCTGCTCGAGGGTCTCCCCAGAACCTTCTCTTTTTCAGGCTGAACCTCCTCAACTTCTTCAACTTGTCTTTATAGGAGAGTTGTTCCAGCCCCCACATCATCTTCATGGCCTCCTCTGGGCTGTCCGCAACAGGTCCATGTTCCCCCTGTGCTGGGGACCCCAGAGCTGGGTGCAGCACTGCAGGTGGGGTCTTACCAGAGCAGAGCAGAGGGGCAGAATCCCCTCCCTGGCACTGCTGCCCACGCTGTTTGAATGCAGCCCAGGATGTGGTTGGGTCTCTGGGCTGCAAGTGCACATGGCCAGGTTATGTCCAGCTTCTCAACCACTAGTACCCCCAAGCCTTTCTCCTCAGGGCTGCTCTTGACCCATTCTTCTCCCAGCCTGTATTTGTCCTTGGAATTGCCACAGCCCCAGTGCAGGACATTGCACTTGGACTTGTTGACCTACATGAGATTCACATGAGCCTGATGTGAATGAAACATGATTCTCAAGCCTGTCACAGTCCCACTGGATGCCATCCCTTTTCCCCTGGCACCTTGACCACACCACACAGCTTGATGTTGTCAGCACAACTGCTGAGGGTGCGCTCCATTCCACTGCCCCTGTCACCAACAAAGCTGTTAAACAGCACCGGTCCCAATACCAGCCCCTGAGAACACCGCTCGTCACCGCTCTCCACTTGGACATTGAGCCATTGACCACAACTCCTTGAGTGTGACCATCCAGCCAGTTCCTTATCCAGCAAGTGGTCCACGTCTCAAATCCACGTCTCTTCAGTTTAGAGATAAGGAACAGCGGCAAATATTTTGTGTAAGTCCAGGTAGGTACTGTCAGTTGCTCTTAACCACCAATTCCATAACCCTGTTATAAAAGGCCATCAAATTTTTCAGGCACAGTTTGCACTTCGTGAAGCCATGTTGGCTGGCACCAAACACATCCTTATTTTCCATGTGTTTCCAGGAGTTTCCATTAGTTTCCAAGAGGATCTATGCCTTGATTTTGCTGGGCACTGAGGTGAGACTGACTGGCCTGTAGCTCCTCTGTAGTTAAGCTATCATCAAGCCGCATGGATGTGTCCTCTGGCATTTAGCTGATTCACACTGGTACTCAGGCCAAGAACTTCTTGTGAAAACAAACTCACCAGGAGAAAAGAAGAAAATTATTTTCCCAGATAGTGAAGAATGGGAATCTCTGCGTAAAGCCCAAGAAGAATCCAGCCCATTCACTCCCTTGGCAGGCACTGATCTAACCAGGGGCTTTGCTACAGAGGAGTAAAAGTAGCTAACATTGCTAGAAATTGCAACAAGAAACAAAAAAGCCCTAATGGGCACAGAAAGTGAGATTCAGGCCGGGGACAGGGCAACAACTGTTAAAACCAAAAAACCAAGCTTCTCTCTCTTGACTAGACTAAATGCACACCAATAGCAATCGCATGTACTCAATCACCTTCTCAAGAGCAAGAGAAGCTAACAGGTCTCAGTCTATGAATTCCACTTCTCTTATGCCCGTCCACTGCTGTTTACACCCCCGCTCCACAGCAGAACCTTACAAATGTGGGCTGAACCTGCATACTGCCCCAGTTAAAGAGCCAGTTGAAAGACAGCTGCCCTTCACACTGATTTCTTTTGTTCTTGCAAAGCTATTTTAATTCAGATCAGTTCAGTGATCTGATATTATCACAAAGCCTTACCAACAGTGGTGCAACCATGACCAGAAAAAGTGGCAAACTGCCATAATAGTTGTAGCATTTTTAGTCAGCTTTGTTTGGTGCTGAAGGCAACATCTCATTCAAGTGCACTGCTCACCAAGTTGTAATCTTAAATGGCAGCGATTTCCTTCAGTTCAAATGGCACAGTTGCATTTCTGGAGCTGTTAACAAGACTTAATAACTGTCAACCACTGCAAGTGACACCAATATTTTCACTATTGAATGGTATTGATTTTAAATATTTGTGCAATCATAGGATCTTTTTATTTGTGTTCATTATGCTTAATATAATTGTGACCATAAACTACGAGTTCCATCAAAGGACATCAAGAGAGACTTTCCAGTTTATATTTTCCCTTCCCAAAGTACTGCCAACTAAGTTTGCACAGAGATAAAAGGAGCCAAGTGGAACCTGATTCCAGAAGCGTGATACTTTTTTTTTTCATAAGATGAGTTTTATGATTCACAGTGAACTGGTCTCCTTTAGGAGAGAATAAAAATCATCTTAACAACACTCAGTCTTGACTTGCAGTCACACTTTTCTTATACAGCACTGAATGAATTTTTCAGCCTCTGTGCCTCAGCTCCAGAATGTGTAACATGTGTCTTCCCTGGTCTCTAAGAAGTATTTTAAAAGATACATCACCATATAAAGATTTTCAAATACTGAAGTAACGAGGATCACATAAAAACCAAAGGGGGATGGCCAGGTGGCGTGTAGTCACAAAATACATGAATCTTGAGCTAAAAGAGCTAGCAACAAAAATGAGCACAGTTAATAAAACGGCCATCATCCAGCACCTGCTGGATGCTAGAAGCATCCTATGACTATGCAAATGCACAGCACCACAAAAATTTTTCAAGTAACTTAGTTCTTGATTATAATGCAGATCATAGCTGTGACACACTGAAGAAACTACTGTGAGCTTACTCATACTTCAAGTTTCTAAAAATCTCGTATTTCAAAATACAAGCACATCTAGACAATAGTGAAAATATCCAAGACACTTGCAACACCTACAACTTCCCCTACTTCACTGATCACAAATAAAAGAGACCAGTTTTACTGCATGGAGGAAATAAAAATAAAATGATAAATTGTACCTTGTAACAGGTTGACACGGTCTTCTAGTCACAGCTGGAGACGGAGGAGGGAATGTAAAAAAATGGACGTTCCAGCTCACTGAAGGAGGACTTGTTTCTTGCTCACACACGAGGAAAAAGGCTCTTTTGGGACTGTACAAATGTGAAGAATGAGACAAAAAACATGACCACATAACCACAGCAGGAACCTGTAATGACCAATCAGACACTTGATCTATTTAGAGAAAATAGAATTCAGAGTATCTGTGGTGTAAGTCCATAACAAGTCGTGACAGTACAAAACAGATTCAAATACACATTACACTTGGAGGATGAATGATCCAAACTGTACTTGACACTAAATGGCAGGATGTCCAGCAGAGAAGACATGAAGACCATGTTCCCAATCTCTGCTTACTACTGCCAGCAAAAACTTAATTTAAAACAGCATTCCATTGCAGTTAACTTGTGTAAAGCTTACTATTAAGCAATATGGGGTTTTAATCAATAAAACATATACCCAACTGCTCATTGATGTGCTCCTAAATGCACATTTTATTTTGCCTGATCACCAACGTTTGCTTTTTAGCTTCTACAATACATAAATTTCAAATATAGCATCACATAATTACCAGCAGTAGAATCATAGAATCATTTAGGTTAGAAAAGACACTTCAGGTCACTGAGTCCAGCTATTAACCTGACTGTGCCAGGTCCACCACTGATCATGTCTACATATCTTTTGAACACATGCAGGCATGATGACTCAACTACTCCCCCGGGCACTCTTCTCCAATATCTGACCACACTTCCAGTGAAGAAAATTTTCCCAACACCTTATCTAAACCTCCTTTAGCACAGCTTAAGGCCTTTTCCTCTTCCCCTATTGCTTGTTACCTGGGAGAACTGAATGGCTACANCAATGAGGGGCCCAGAACTGAACACAGAACTCAAGGTGCAGCCTCACCACTGCTGAGTACAGGAGGACAATCCCTGCCCTGGTCCTGCTGGCCACACTATTGCTGATACAGGCCAGGATGCCATTGGCCTTCTTGGCCACCTGGGCCCATGCTGGCTCATGTTCAGCTGCTGTCACCAGCACTCCAAGGCCTTTTTCTGTTGGACTCCTTTCCAGCCACTCCACCCCAGCCTGTGGCACTTAAAGGAGCTGTTGTAACCCAGGTGCAGGACCTGGTACTTGGCATTTTGAACCTCACACCACTGGTCTTCCCATTGATCCAGCCTGTCCCAGAACCCTCTGCAGAGCCTTTCTACCCTCAAGCAGATCAACACTGCTGCCCAACCCAGTGTTGTCTGCAAACTTACAGAGGGTACACTCAATCCTCTCATCTAGATCATCAATAAAAATCTTAAAAAGAACTAGCATCGTTACTGAGCCCTGGGAAACAGCTCTTGTGACCAGCCACTGGTTGGATCTAACTCCATTTACCACCACTCTCTGAGCTTGGCCACCAAGTCAGTTTTAACCAGCAGAGAGGGCAGTTTGTCAAGCCATGGGCTGCCTGCTTCTCCAGGAGAATGCTGTGAGAGACAGCATCAAAGGCTTCAGTAAAGTCCAGGTAGCCTACACCCACAGCCTTTCCCTCATCCACTAAGCAGGTCACCTTCTCATAGGAGGTGATCAAGTAACCAAAGCAATCACACTGCAACACCAACAAGTACACATTCTCCAATCTCTGCATAAGAGAAATCTTTGGGCAGGCTCTCAGCAATTGCTAGCACAGCGCTGCATTGTGCAGGGTGCTAAAAAGTGCACAGAAGGCGTGCCAGCTCTTATCTACTCTTAAAACCAAACGAGAGCTGGGGGGGAGACAATGCCTTACAACCAGCTCCCTAAGGAAAGATTGTTGCCAGTTTCTACTCTAAAGTAGCCAAGAATACCAACACACCTAATGCGCGTGGTTACACGGAACATAAACACACAGATTAGGTACAGTACATTCAGGACTGGAAGAAACGGCAAGCACATTTTCAACAGTGCATGGAGCACCTTACATGACCACAGAGAAAGTAGTTTTTATAGTTTCTAGCCCATTCTGCTGGTGTCAGATTGTGTTCAATTTTGGTTTTTCTGAATCAGTTTTGAATTGGCTATAAGGATAAAACCTAATAGGTTATGGATAGGAAAAAATATTTGGGTGGAGAAAGATGTGACAAATTAAGTATTATTTATGTTCTGGAAGAGTTGGAGTAACAACTACATTAGGCATTCATCAGAACATGTATTCTCTGCTTTGAAGATGGAAGAATTTTGAGACATAATTTAATGAACTTCATTACAAAGCGTCTCCACCATAATAAGCCATGAGATAAACGTCCTATAAATTTACATTGCTACATAAAAAAGCCCAGTGGGTGCTACAATAAACATTCACAAATTTCAAAACCATCAATGCTCCTTATGTTAGGTTCATTTTAAGAAGAATTTCTGTGGTTTAAACTTTGATCTAAGCCCTCCTCACCTTACATAATCCAAATGTTAGTGTCAAATAATCTACATAAATACTTAACTATCTAACGAAACCGAAGGAACAAACCCTGTTTCTTCACCTTAAGCAATATCCTTTCAGAAGCAACATGAAGGAAGTATATTTACATTTCCTTACGGAGAGATAACAACATCAACACCAAGTTTTCCTAAAGCAACAGCATGTACCATAGCTTAGTTTTTAAGAGGCAGCATTAAAGGGGGGAGGGGGGGGAAGAGGATAACCCAAAAACCTCTGATCGCCTAAGCAGGGTATTGGAAAGATTGCTACTTTACAGAAGTCACTTTATGGGACTAACATACTAACAGGTAAATTACTGTTTAAAGACTTTCCTGCTGTCGGACTCTATTCTGCAAAATCAGCGTCTTGGACAGAAATGTTTCAGTCCAGCCCCGCTCTCCTTGCAGCGCTCAGCCGGACTTCCACGGGAATGGGCTGTGCGCACCTGGAAAAGCCCGTTCAGCCGCAGCAGAGTTCAACCCCGGAATAGCCAGCGCCTCAGGCATGCAGTAATCTACCTCCCACCATTCCCTCACATGCTGTTGGGTGCCCTTTTTCCTTAAAATGCTGCTATCTCACTATTAAGAGACTTAGAAGTCCGTAGAAGTTAACAGAAAAATCTCCCCCCTCCCAAAACGAAGACATACAGACAGAAAGACAGACACACACACACACACACAGATGTACATGCACAGAGCACAGGAACGAGATACGTTTTCCGTCGGTCCTTCAGGCCTCGGGTGCCGGCAGGGCTCCCAG
>WEIT01033458.1:0-10236 GCA_013389985.1 Dryoscopus gambensis
TGGTGGCATCACTTTGCTGTTTTGGACTTCAGTTCATACTGAGGTTCCTGCACCTCCAGCACAGCAGCGCTCAGAGGTGGTGTGACTTCGTTCAGGCCATGACAGTCCACTGTCTGTTTCTGCTCTCCGTTGGACTTACACACTGGCCATATAAGACTGTTAAAGGGTGAACGAGTCTTGCTGACCACTCCTTGGCTTTCCAGCTCACAAATCATCTCATGGGTGGGGACAACAGAGTCCCAGTTGGTGTGGTTTTGCTGACAGTGCAGTGATGTGGCAGCGATCAGTACCTGTTGTTCAACCCTCAGCAGCTGCACAGCAGAAGGGTCCTCTGAGAGACCAGGAAAGGTGCTCAGCTGTCTAATTTCCTCTGCTTCCACAGCAGCCATTCCAAAAGCCAAGAAACCCCAGCATCAGAGCAGACAGGTCACTGGGATCTCACATAACTGGAAGCTGAAATCTATTCACGTATCTCACAGCTCACCTAGAAAGAGAAGTCGGGTGATTATCTCTGGCTCTGTGTCTTCCTCTTGTTCTGAGGGCCCTGCTTCCTCTTCACCCCTCACTAAGCAAATTGATTTGTTCTTGGATCTCTTCTGTATAGGTGAACTACCAGCGTGAGTTGTTCCTCTGGTTCAGCTGCAGTTTGAGTGGCCAGAGTGCCTGTTGGTCTGCTTTCCTTTCCTCCCCCTGAGGGTTCTGTGTAACAATGAGCAGTGCCCAATAAGTAGCCGCATCCCAACACACTGCAATAAGTTGCTCCTGTCTGGAGTTGCCACAGCATTATCCATAAAAATATTCTGTCACTTTACCAGGGTTCTGTAGTTATTCAGGAGTGAACTTCCAAATCACTAGAGCAGAAAATATCCCCCAAACCTGACCCATTTTCTCCCACATTCCATGCCACTCATGACTATCCACCCTCAGGGCATATCTGTGAATGACCTTCATAGAAACATCTTTTGTCACTCTGAACATGATGTGAATCACACTGAGGAGACCTGGCAGACCTAGCAACAAGAACATACTTTCCCTAACATCCAAAGGGAATTCAAAATTTTCAAAGGCTGTTGAAACAGGACTGAAGGAGGAAAAGGGGTGAAAGGCTGGGGAAAATGATCCTTCTCTGTCCCCCCACAGACTGGGCACAATTATTAGTAAATTCCCAGAAGTTTCACCCAAAATTGGGGCAGGAGAGCAACACGGAATACACATCCCAAATAACAAATTAATACAAATCCCACATACCATCATTACCCTTGAGGTTATCATGTCATAAACTGATGTCACACAGTATAGCAACAAAGCAATCCTGGAAAAAGAAAATATGAAAAAGAGCACTGTGAGGAGCACTTATATAGTGAGAAAGGAGACCATATCCTGGGTTATGTTCCACACCCCCATGAACAGAAGCAACATTTTGACCAGTGGCTCTGCACTTAATACAACAAATATTAGATCAAAATTGTTTCCAACCTGCTCTGGGCAGATCTGTTATCTCAAGCCTTCGTGAGCCGGGTACACTGGGCACCAATTAACCACACTGGTCCTGTTTTGTGGATGGTATTCCCAAATTTAGTAGTACCATTAGAAGGAAAACCATGAGCATTCCCCTCCTGGCCTTTAGTGAGGGAGAAAAAAAGCAGAGATTACTGGCTGAAACAAGAACAATTTACTGTAAAAAGCAATGTGAGGAGAAAATGAACAGTAACAGCAGCAACGCTAATAACAAAAATGTTCAAAGAGCATATGATTCACATGCAAAATACTCCCCAGAGTCCAGGACAGTGAAAAAGATGGTGGACAGGCCCTCCAGCTGCCACCCTTTTTTGCCTAGCCCAAGCCATGCCACCTTCTTCATGGAAGCACAAATCCTGTACTTCTGCCCCCCTGGCAGTGACGTGAAGAGGTATAGAAAAACAACCCAGACATGCCCACATGGCTCCAGTCCTTGTCCCCTCAGGGCTACTGCTGAAAACAAGGACTGTGGGGTAACTGCTACTGCCTTGGGCCTCATTCTTGTGGCAGGACAGGGGTGATCCCCTAGTGCTCCTCAGCCCTTGCTCTGTCACACCAGAGGAACCACTGAGGTGAACTAGGGCTGTTTCCCATCTAGGTTTTCATTCCAAAGAAAGCCGGTGAGCGAGTACTGTGCGGTATCAATGCACTCAGATTCTGAGCTGATGCAGAATTAGGAGGCAAACGGGAGTGTGCTCCGGGCAAGGTTCACCCTATGCACTGTGGGTGACCTGCTCTACACTATGTACTGCCACTCTACATTTCAAGTTTGTGTGACAATTTTTGCACAGTAAAACAAAAAGACTCTCCTTCCTCTCCCCTTCCAGAGAAGAAACACTATATAAACAAAGAGCCAAATCCTCACTCAGAAGTACAGAGGATTCTGTTCATTGGCAGATGAATTTTACTCATCCCAGAAGCAATTCAAAGTACATGTTGTAGTTGCAAAATAACAGCAGATCTGCACTTCCTACCTGGAACTCTCTACATGTTTTTCTACTGAAACATTTTTGGTTCAGATGTGCATTGTAATTTGACAGCTGTTTGGTAACTGACTTTGCACAGATGGTGAAGCATCCATCGGCATAGCGTTAAGATTATGTTGTAAGGCCTCTAGGGAAAGGAGCACCTTACAAAAGAGTATTCATATAAATACCTGTACAAGGAGAAACCAAATCCTCTTTGAATTCCTAGATGCCATCAAAACATGTCTGTAAGTGTGTATATGTTACACAGGTATCATTTATACAGTATACAAGGACTGAAAAAGTAAGTAAAAGCCAGATTCATTGCCTCTACTTATTTAGGGTGGGATTTTTGAAGAATGCTGGGTGTCTTTCTGACATTTAATTAAAAATGGATTATTTATTGGATAATGGATGTATGAGAGCAAATTTTCTGGAAGAAGAGAGCTGGTTTTGAATGGCATTGCTTTTCTGCCTATAATTATGCCCTGAGCAATGGCAAGGTCTCCTGATCTGCTGTAAGGCTTGCAAAAAGGCCTTTAGTTAAGAATTTGTGTGTCTCTATAAATTGGCCATGATAAACTTCAGTTCAAGATGGAACAACTTTCTTCATAAGTCGTTCAGACAACATCTGGGTGCATCTCTGATGCCAGCACAACTCTGTGGAGATATGAGAGAATGGAAGGCTGGTTCAGCACAGTCTCTCAGCATTCTTTGCTGGCTGACTGGATTTCTTTGGATTCAGATTTTTGAGAACTAGTTCTGTAATCTGATCCTAAGGGACTACAGATTAAGGCTAAAAGATGAATTTCCATGCAATAAAGATGATGAAGTCTTTTGTCTTGCAAGTGGTGATTTGAATGGTAAGACCTGAGGCATTAGTAAAGAAGATGAAAAACACACATTAAAATTCCCTTGACAATATAGACTTCTAGGAACAAAAAATAATTCTGTTTCTCTTCCTAGTTGATACATTTTTGTATATATTTGTGTATATGTGTATGTGTATATCTACATGTGTATACATGAAACATAAACTTATGTCTCTTTCAAATGTATACAGCAAACCTTTGAGCAAATCAAACCTCTCTTCTTTGGTCCAGTTTCCTAACTCCTGTTGCAGCTCAGTGCCTGAGTTATAGCTGAAGGATGCTGTGATAGCTGTCAGAATGACCGGTGTTTAACAAAGACTGTCTTCAACAGTGATTTCCCCCATACTAAATTGGAACACATTATGTCAGGGGCCACCCTGGTTTTATTGAACTCAAAGCCACTACAGGGACTGAGAGTGACTCTGAAGCTGTGAGCATAAACCTTCTTTGTTGTGTATGTGTGTGTTAGCATGTCATCTTTTGGGATAATCATCCAAATGTGGTGCCTATGGAGATGTGGCTGATTCAATACTTGTGCTCCCGGGTGGTCAAGCCTGTAATTTAAAGATTCACTGGCCTCATGAAGATAGCCACAAATGGAACAGTAACCATAATTATAAGAGGCTGTTCCACTAATCTATGGTTAACAAATGTTAGTTAAAAGATAAATAAGCCTTATGCAAGCATTTTCCAGAGGTGTTTGAGACTTGTGTTTTCATTTGTTCTGGCTTCCCTCTTCTTTAGAGAGGGAATACAAAAATAAAACAGATTTTGTAAGCTAATTTTGTTTCAGCCTTTGAAGTTGAACTACCTTTGAAGAAAACCCCAAATATTTCTTGTTACTTATGACTCTGATAAGCAGCATAATTCTTTTCCGTGCTGAATTTCTCTTAACTCTGTTGCTTGTTTTATTTTTATTTTATTTCTAATCTGCC
This sequence comes from Dryoscopus gambensis, assembly GCA_013389985.1. Lineage (NCBI taxonomy): Eukaryota > Metazoa > Chordata > Aves > Passeriformes > Malaconotidae > Dryoscopus > Dryoscopus gambensis. The sequence continues at coordinate 4,291 of WEIT01033458.1, forward strand.
AGTTTATAGAAGAGAACAGGAGGCTTTTAGAATTCAGCATCAAAAAAATGTCAGAAAGACTCATTTTCCTTTGTAAAAAATGCAAGTATTGCTATACTTTCAGCATACTTAACACATTCATTTTTGCCAGTTTTTCTGCAGAAAACCTTACTGGTTTAGTAGTTCTAAAGTATAACAGTTCTTTGAGATAGAATTGTATCCAATTTTTTTTAGGTGGCAAGCTGCAGTCTGGCACTGGTGCAACTAAAGCAGGCCTGATTGAACAGCAATAAAGGAATATAGGAGTTGTATTACTACAACAGCAGGCTAGTCACATAACTCTGCTGTAACCTACTTACTGGTAAAAATCTTTACTTGGATCCTAACTAGATAGTGGTTGCTGTCAAAAATTAAGAATTAAGATTCATTCCTTTAATTTTTACATTGTTTAAAATAACTTTGGATGGTCTGATTATCCATATAAATGTATAATCCTTTCTTAAATCCTGCTAAGCTCTTAGCCTCACACACAACTGGTATTCTGCCATATCGCAACATTACTCACACCACCAAGGAACTATGCAGTTGTGCAGGAGGGATAGAGAAGCAAAGATTTTCCCCTTAAAAGCAAATACAGAGGTATAAATTACTGAATTAATCAGTTATTTAGATCTTTTCTCTTAAACTTAAAAACATTTTAAAATGTTCCTATAAGCTGTATATGCTTAAGATGAATCTAGTCAATATACTCTGTTTATTCTTAACATAGAGAGATATTTTCTTCATGGAAGACTATAGGAAAAGGTCTTATCTCACTAGAAAGATAAGAAATACAGGTGGGAAATGTAGACAAAGCCTTGAGTACCAGTGCTCCTCCAGCAAGTTTGAGAAGAAGCAGGAAAGTCTATCCTAAATAAAAATTAGTGTAATTGTTTTTACTTAACTGTGGTAATGCTGCTTGATTGTAATACCTGAGCAAGAAAGGCTGTCAACAACACTGAGCAAGAGATGCTTGAGCCAAACACAGGCAGAAAATAAGACAGTAGAACAGTACATTAGAATGGAGGGAAAAAATGTGTTAATTCTTGTACAGTGGGGAAAGAAAAACAGGAAGGTTGTAAAGTGCTACAAAATCGTTACCTCTACTGAACAGGTGCCGTTTTCCAGAAAAACTGGGAACACCTCCTTTGAGTGACTGGAGTGGAATTATGATTATGAAAAATGTTCTCTTAATTGTATGTGGTTGTTACCTGTATTCACTGCTACTCGTCTTCGTTGAATAATCTACATCCTTTCCATCAAATCACTTGAGGGGCTGGATCATATTTTCACCTTAATTGATCTGGGAACCATGTGGATTTATTGTGTGTCTGCATGTTTCATTTGGGTAGTAGATGTGACGTATTTCTCTGGAGATTAATGCTTGCTCTGTGACAATCATCTTTAGGCTGTGCTAGACCCTCCATGTTCTCAAACCAAATGCAGTGGTATTTGAGAGCTTAGCTGTAAACTGTGAATTACAGAGACATTTGGTTCATTTCTGGAACTAAACACTGGCCTGTGAATTTTGTCTGTTCCTTTTTCCTCACTTTCTGTTTTTCTTGAGCTTTACAGGAAAGAGTGGTCAAAAGCACCTTTACCTTATTGCTAAGAGGACTCTGGGATTAAGCAAAAAACCCTTAAAAACAAAAGGATGATGGCAAAACACTCCCTCTTCTGTCCATCTCTGAGACATAAAAGATGTGATCTAATATTTATGAAGGAAGTATTTCTTCCCTGGACTTGTCAGAATAGATATTGCAATTTGAATATAAAATAGCATATGATCTGTGTGATCAATAAAAGGGCATAAGGATTTCCATCCATTTCTGCCTAATGCCCTTGTTAAAATGGGGAACTATTCTTAGAAAGACTTAAGAGAATTTTAAAAGTACTTAGAAGGCACTAGGGGGAAACTTTCTAGAGATGAGATTCGTGTCATACAACTACAAATTAAAATAAGCAGTCAATTCTATAGCATTGGAGTGGCACAATTAATCCTAAAGAGATGTTCTAAACAGTATTTTGTAATGCCTTACAGATATACAATCTCTATACTGAATTACAAGTTGAGAGTTTTTCAAGCTGTGAAGATGTGTGTAAAATTAACTGTTACTAATATGTTATTTCTGCTACTGACCATAGTTACATTCCCAGGCAGAAGCTCCACAGCTGCAGCAAACCTGATTTAACCATAAGAGTAAGAATACAGTTCAATTCCTTCTCAAAGTCCAGGAAGTCAGATGATCAAATATAGGTGGCAATCTGGTTGCATTTGGAAATTGAGTTTACAGAGGTCTTATTGTTATAATTTAAATCTGTCTATAAACAACACTTATAAAATTTATTTCTTATATGACTGTATTGATAAAAAAGGACAAAAATATTTTCTGTTTTTAAAATCACTTTGACAACAATTTTAAACACAGAATTTGAGTAAGTACAATGAACATGAATTAATTTAGCGGCTAATCTTTATTACAGATTTCTAAAAATCTTTTTTGCTCATTTAGTCTCTATTTGCTCATGTGGGATTTTCTGATGAGCCGGGTAGTTTTAAGGAAATACTTGGACATGCTGAGTGTTTTCAGGAATGAACCTGGGGCTTTCCTGAAAGCTGTTTATTTAGGGTTTTCATAAACATTTGCGGGGATACAGCTAGGTTTGAGGTGCAGATGTCAAATTGTATAATCCTCTGACTTTTCAATGCAACACACGCCTGTCTGTGAGGTCTGTACTTGAGCACATAGGAGTTATACAAGGCTTGAACCATTCAGCTCTGCAGAAGGATAGCCTAACCTGTCCGTCTCAGCCTTTTCCAGTGGGACTGGAAGGCTGGAATGTTTCCTGGATTAGTTTGGGTTTTGAAAAGTTATATCCACCAAAAGAATTAGCCACATGCCCATTTTAATCAATGTCCTAGCAAGCACGCGTTCTTCTTTGTTATGTTGCTATTTGGGTACCATTTTACTGATGGGAAGAAAAGAGGCCTTGGGGAATGGCTAGCAGGGGATGGTTTGACCTTAGAGCAAGGCAGATGGATCTGCCAATACATTATTTTTTTCATCTATTCATAGGATCCAATGATCTCTCCTGGTGGAGTGGACAATAGCAGCAGGAAAGGTGACAACTTCCTTCAAGCATCTTTCATAGGAAGTCAATACATTTTTCCCAGTTAATTGACCAGGAATATGCAATAAAGTCCTGAATATGAAGAAATGAAGACATTCCTGACTGCAATCTAAGTCAACCAAAATAACAAGTATACTTCTCCTTTTTATGAAGAACAGTAATTCATAATTTTAAAAACAGTAAGGCCCTCTGAGTTTTTGATGCTGAGGATCTCCACCTTATGCATATGTTTCTGAATGCCTCACTTGCCATTGTTTAGATTACATCTTCCAGGCTCTGTTTTACTCTTCTATTAATTCATGTGCATCAGCACAGGTGAGATGTGCAGAGTTACTGCTGCAGGTACTTCATTCCTAGATATTCTAGTTGAACTAGAAGCTGGTGTAGAGTGTAATACTAACCCTGATTTAACAGTAAGACCCCTAACTATCCATTGCCTTCCAAAATACTGGGAGAATGCCACACTTATTTAAAGGTATAATCCTTTTGTTCTGGCCAGTCTGCAAAAGGATAGCCATTTTTTGCACCCAGTCTGCTAATAAGTATGTGACCTACAGGATCAATATGTTTCCAGCCTTGGGTCATGCAGAAACAGAAACTGTTGAATTTTGACAAGTTCTGTGGTGGGTTTGTGTTGTAGGCAATTGCCAACTGGTGCTATGTGCCTTTATTATTATTCTCATCCAAACAATACGAAGTCAAGGAGAAACTTAAGTATTTGGCTACTTGCTCTACACAACCTGATTTATTATAATTTCTTACTGATTTATGAAGGTGGAAGATTCTATACGTAATGCCAGAAAAGTCTTCTTCCATCACAGCTGTGGTTAGAAAACCAGGTGGGTTGAGAAGATACTATCTAGAGTGCATGGACCTTCACCTGGGGAACGATGACGAGCTGACTGAGAGCTTACGGCTCAGGAGTGAAAGGAGGGCAGGGAAAGGGGATTTTATTGTGGGCGTCTGCTATAGGCTGCCTGACCAGGGAGACAGAACTGTTGGGGCCTTCTGTGGATGGATAGGGGCAGCTTTACATTCACAAGCCCTGGTCCTCATGAGGGACTTCAACCACCCCGACACCTGTTGGAGGGAGGACACAGCATAAGCAATCCGAGAGGTTCTTGGAATACATTGACAGCAATTTCCTTCTCCAAGTGATAGAGAAGCCAAGGAGGAGAGTCCCTAAGCTGGACCTTATTCTCACCACCAAGGAGGGGCTGGTGGGGAATGTAAAGCCCAAGGACAGGCTGGGCTGCAGTGACCATGAAACAGTGGAGTTTGAGATTCCTGGGGCAATGAGGAGGGCAAGAAGCAAGATGACTCTGTTGGACTTCAGAAGAGATAACTTTGGCCTCTTGAAGAATCTCCTTGATACAGTGCCATGGGGCAGAACCCTGAAGGGAAGAGGAGCTGCATGATATTAAAGAACTGTTTCTTTCAAGCTCAAGAGAAATGCATCCCTACAAAGAGAGAATCAGGTAGAAGGCCTGGAGGTCTTCTTAGATGAACAGGAGACCCTTGACAAGTTTAAACACAAACGGGTAGATTACTGAGGATGAAAACAAAGAAAGGTAGCCTGGGAGGAATGCAAAGAAATTGTCGAACAGCCAGGGAGATGGTTTGGAAAGCTAAACCACTGGCAGATGTAAATCTGTCCAAGGAAATCAAAGATAACAAAAAAAGCTTCTTTAGCTATATGAGCAACGAAAGAAAGACTAGGGAAAATGTGGATCCTTTTGGGAGGGTTACCCAGGATATGGAGAGGTTGCAGGTACCCAATGACTTTTTTGCCTCAGTCTTCACCAGCAAGTACTCCAGCCAAACCACCTGAGATGCACAAGGTGAGAGCAGGGATTGGGAAAATGAAGAACTGCCCTCTGCAGGAGAAGATCAGGCTCGAGAACATCTAAGAAACTTGAAGGTACACAAGTCCATGGAATCCGATAAGATGCATCTGAGAGTCCTGAGGGAGCTGGCCAAGGAAGTGGTTAAGATACTGTCCATTATAGTTGAAGAGTCATGGCAGTTTGGTGAAGTTCCCACTGACTTTAAAAGGGGAAATATAGTCCTCATTTTAAAAAAGTGTTAAGAGAAAGACATATGAAAAATAAGGAGGTGGTAGGCAACATGTCCTGACAAATTTGATGGCCTTCTATGCCAGGGCTACATCAATCATGAAAGAAAGAAGGGCAACAGACATCATCTCCCTGGCCTTGAGCTAAGCACTGAGCACTGACCTATATTTCATCCTTTACTCTAAACTGGAAAAATGTGGAGTTGTTGGGTGGACCTGTTGAGGGGTCTCTCTCCCCCGTTTCCCTGAGGGGAGGGGGCCCTGGGCTGGCAGAGCATGCAGAGGGTCTCCCTGCCCCTGCTCCCTGGTCACATGTAGCCCAGTTCTGCATTTTGGTTGGTGGCTTTGTGTCCCCCTGCGAGGGGAACTCTGGGTTATCTCGCGACTTGGGCAGTCTGTGTGCTGATTCCCCACCATGTGGACACCAATAAAGATCTGCTGAAATATCCACGAACTGAGTCTTTCCTGAGCCTTTCCACGGACTAAGCTGTCCCCAGGAAGGGTGCAGAAATGACATCGCAACAAATTGGTGGAGAATGCGGGCAATTCAACGATCCCTGGAGCCCCTGGAGACAGCTTAAGAAGACAGCGAAGATTCTGAAGAATCCCCAGAAACCCCATGAGTAACTTTTATTTTGCTGTCCTCTCCTGCTGTGGAGAATTTGTGGAAAGACTCATGGCTCTCCGAGCCTCAAAAGGACATTTATCTTAAACTTGTAAAA